>JAODAL010003208.1:0-178412 GCA_025379985.1 Phyllomedusa bahiana
GGGAAAGGGATTCGCATCAGGGATGTGAGCCGACAATTCTGCGGAAAAACTGTGTGAGCCATATGTCAATATGGACCAAAACTCTAGGAATGTTCCAGCCCCCTTTTGAATCTATCCACGAAAAATTGAGGGGTTCTGAAGGAAAAAGGGGGCCCAACCTTTACTAGCAGGGGTGTACCTAATAAAGTGGCCGGTGAGTGTATATGTATTTGAACCCAGCCTAACTAGGACTGACATATTGGCTCCAACTACAGACAGGGGGGATACAGCATTTTAAAACATAGTACAGGTGCTTTTAGGTTTCTATATTCCAGCATTCATTAAATTTAAAAAGAGGTTGTATCATTTTTAAAAAGGGTTTTCGAATAAGGGGACATGAAAAAAGTAATTTTTTGAAATTGGGATGTCATTAGCAAAGCTGTTTTGTTTATACAGATGCCTTACTTCGTTTAACTGTATCCGTGCTGGTCGGACCCCTCCCCCTTTGCTTTCACTAGCTGAGACCCATTTACATTCTGTCGGGGCCCCCCCCCCGGGTGGGCCGATTCAGGGAGCTTGCATTCCTGCCTTTCACCAAAGTAATGGACCGGACATTTTCACTCTGCACCCCAGAAGAAACGAATAACACTGCGGGCTTCTTTAATCGGGAAAAAAAAGCAAAAATTTGTGTGTTGATCCCTGCCTCTCCTGCATAAAAGCTGGATTCAACTGTAAAAACCCCCGCTGTGAGAGAAAGATCAGTGCTCAGTTAGACTGAATGCGCCGTGGTAGTATACAGCTCTTACAAAATAAGACTGATAGGGAGAGACACAGTGACATGTGGACTCAGAGAGGGGGGGGGGAGGTGGAATCTCTGGAGCCAGCATGAACAGTGAAGGGGGATGATGTCACCCAGCTGGGAGGGGAAGAAACGCCCCTGCATTTCTAGAGTTGAGAAGCTGAAGTCAGTATGAATCAGCCGAACTAAAGAAGCGATACATCCCCTTTAAACTCGCTTCCCAATCTGAAATGCATACATCATTGAGTGTTGTTATACAGAGATCGGGAAGGCAATAATTGTAATAAACCAAACCATTATATGACCATAGCTTATCTTTACGTGCAATTATCAATGTGGCTTCATCATCTCTTAAGAATGCATATATTCCTACAAAATAAAGTTGTTTTTTATCTACTAATGGCTCATGCACATAAAAAAACCCTCAACTCTATAAATTGTAAAAATTGATTCTATGTTGGCTGTGGAGAATGAAATATCCACTGCACACCTTGTGATAATTTGCAAAGTTTTAAATAAAAATACAGTGACCCAAAGATTCTCATACATATACAATATACTCTAAACCCAAAATGTATCTTTTTTACAATAGTATTGCTTAGTAAGAAGTTAAAAAAGTGAGTATGAACGCGTTTTCGGCTATTGGAGCCTTTATCAAGCACATCTGCAGAATAAAAAGTATATAGTGAGTGAGCATATATGTATACATGTATAGAAGAGAATGCATTAGTGAAGTAAGAAGGAGATCCAAAACAGAGGCGGGGGATGGGAGAAAAAAAAGGGGGAGGGTAAGGGAAAATGAAAAGGGGAAAAGAGGATAAGGTAGAGAATTAAGATAGGGGTAGAGGTAGTGGTGAAGAGAAAGGAAAAATAGGAGAGACAGGAAGAGAAAGGATGATGAACAAAGTGATAGAGTGAGGACTAAGGTGTACTAGTAGTCAAGGGAAAGGAATAGGACAGAAAAGTAGTGAAAGGTATAATAAAGATAACCTCTTCCCCGAATGGAGTAAACCTAAGGAGGGACGCGCAGTATATAATGTTTATGAGGTAGCTATATCGAGAGATACAAATACTGTGGGGAAGAAAAACACTAGGTTTAAATGGGAATATAAAACGGCATAGTATGGAGAGAGGTAGTATGGTGCCATGCTTACCGAAGAGGAAATTGCTGGAGTGTAGCTAGAGGTAATGGAGAAAACGTCTCCAGATGTAAGCGGCGCTGAAAGAGAGATGTATGCAGAATGAGTGGACTAGCAGTGTGGAGAGAAATGTAGGAGAGTAGAACCGCTGCAAAGCATTACCTGGTGAGGTTGGAGTATGGACAGACGTCCGAGGAAGGAGGAAGGCGCGCTCGTGGCTGCAGCGATGCGGGCCGCCATTATATAGCGTACCGCGCACGCGCGAAAAGCCGCGGCTGCGCACTGTGATCTAGGGTGACGCGGGCAGTAAGGGCAGAGTGGGAAAGCCGCTGTGCGCATGCGCCGCATAACGGCGTAGTAGTAGCAGCGGCACAGGGAATAAACAAAGGAGAATAAGTGGAAGAATGTAGCGGGATGAAAGTAAATGGGAGACTGAGAGAATATGAATGAAATGTAAGTAAACGGAAAAAGAAATCTCAGTCCAAGAAGGGCAGGGGACAAAAGGGGAAAGGAGGAAGGAAAATGACAGAATAAGAAATAGTACTGAGGAGAGACAGAGCCAGATGAAAATTGGGATTTGAGAGATAGTATGTGAGGATTACCAAACAGGATGCGACGGTCATTTTATCTGGAGGAATAAACACAAAATGTCGTTTAATAAAACATATAATAAAACATAGTATAGTCTTATTGTATAGAGACTAAAAGAACATGGTATAACACTCTGTTCTTGAGGATACACAAAATATTGCAATCACAAGGGGTCAAACCTACTTGTACAGAGGATATTAAAAAGGGGTTAATCAGAAAGTCTTCAAACATTTATATAGAGTTTGCATAACAATAAGACTTTTAAAGGCGTATATCGTATTCTCTGTTTAAACCCCTTGGTTCGAGGGTCCCTAAGGTGTGTATCCAGAATCTTTCGCGTTTCAGTAGCATACCTACTCGGTCACCACCGCGTCTAGGAATTGGAACCTGTTCTATAACCTGGAAACGAGGTTGAGAGGGGTGATGTCCGGATTCTACAAAATGCGCCGGGATAGGTAAAAGGGTTTCTTTGCATCTAATTGTAGATTTGTGTTTGGAGATGCGATCCTTGATGGCTTGAGTGGTTTGTCCTATATAGGCTAGACCGCAAGGGCACTTGATTAGATAAACCACAAAGCTTGATCTACATGTGAAGAAGCCCTTGATAGGGAAGAGTTGTCCAGTGAGGGGGTGTGAAAAGTAGCCGCCTTTAGTTACAGACGAGCACTGGGCACATCCCAGGCATGGATAAGTACCTTTTTTGGGGGTAGATAAGGTCATCTGTCGGCCGCTTACATCTGGAGACGTTTTCTCCATTACCTCTAGCTACACTCCAGCAATTTCCTCTTCGGTAAGCATGGCACCATACTACCTCTCTCCATACTATGCCGTTTTATATTCCCATTTAAACCTAGTGTTTTTCTTCCCCACAGTATTTTGTATCTCTCCGATATAGCTACCTCATATACATTATATACTGCGCGTCATCCTTAGGTACTCCATTCGGTAAGAGTATCTTTATTGTATCTTTCACTACTATCTGTCCTATATACCTGCCCTCGACTACTAGTACACCTTATGTCCTCACTCTATCACTTTATTCATCATCCTTTCTCTTCCTGTCTCTCCTATTTTTCCTTTCTCTTCACCACTACCTCTACCCCTATCTTAATTCTCTACCTTATCCTCTTTTCCCCTTTTCATTTTCCCTCACCCTCCCCCTTTTTTCTTCTCCCATCCCCCACCGCTGGTTTGAATCTCCTTCCTACTTCACTAATGCATTCTCTTCTATACATGTGTATACTTATATGCTCACTCACTATATACTTTTTATTCTGCAGATGTGCTTGATAAAGGCTCCAATAGCCGAAACGTCGTTCACACTCACATCTGTAACTCCTTACTAAGCAATACTATTGTAAAAAAGATACATTTGTTGAGAGTATATATTGTATATGTATGAGAATCTTTGGCTCACTGTATTTTCATTAAAACTTTGCAAATTATCACAAGGTGTGCAGTGGATACTTCACTCTTCATAGTCAGTGGACTGTAATGTCCTTTCCACTATTGCACCCGCCTATTCTCAATACCACCTAGGTGTGCGTGACCAATTCCTATACAGATAAATGTTGGCTGTGGAGTCAGAAAAAAAAATAAAAAAAAGGAGTTGCTTGTCCAAAATTTACAAGAACATCTTACACAAATCTCTCAGGAGCTGTCAGACATCATTTCACAGAATATACTGGAAATGAAGACTGGTGTAGACCTCTCCTTCATAGGGAAGCAGTGTGGAACTTCCAACTCAACACCCACGTTCCAGTAGGTTTAAATTATAAAGGATCTTTTGTATCGCTATTAAAATTCAAATAGATGCATTTGCTATATATGACATGGTAGAATTAAAGGTAAAGGAAACATGGTACTTTTCATTTACGTGTATACATATATTTTATTTTGTTTTAGTTATATGGCCATGTCTTTTAAAATGACTTGTTTTATTCACAACAGCCACTATTAAAAGCATTACTGCTTGAAATGCACAAGCGCATGTTTATGCCAACACAAGCAGTCTTTGAAATGTAATACTAAAGATTTGATCTTTTAACACTCTGTTGCTAAATGCAACTTTACCTCGTGACACTATCCATAGTTTGGCTGTCCACTGAACAACCCATGCATCTTTCCAGTATATAACAGAACTGAAGAACATAGTAGAGAAGGCAGCATTAGTAAGCTAAGATTTGGTGAAAACAGGTATAAAAGCATCCGTTTTACAATGGACACCAATGGGACCCAACTTACCTTATTAATTACAATGGGTCAGTCAGTTTCCCAATGTGGAGTTCTTTGTTTAGACAGAACATGCAATGAAGGTTCTGAACAGAACCTCTGAATTACTTGAAACCAGAAGTTTACATACACTATATAAAAATACACATATGCATGTTTTTCTCACTATCTGACATGAAATCAGAATAACCCTTACCCATTTAAGGTCAATTAGGATTTCCAAAATTCTTTAGATTTTCCAAATAATGATAGAGGAAGAATTTTTAAAGGCATTTTTATTACTTTCTGCAAAAGTCTAAAATTTACATACACTAGGATTACTATGCCTTTAAACCAGAGGTCTCCAGCTCCAGTCCTCATGACCCACCAACAGGTCACATTTTCTGGTTTTCCTTAGCATTGCACAGGTGATATAATTACTGTCAGTGCATTCAGTGGGAGATCCTGAAAACATGACCTGTTGGTGGGCCTTGAAGACTGGAGTTGGGGAACATTGCTTTAAACAATTTGGGACTGCCCATGTCATGTCTTTGGAAGCTTCTGATTTATTGGCAGCATCTGAGATAGAGACACACCTGTGGGAGTATTTTAAAGCACACCAGAAACACACTGCTTCTGTGTGTAACATCATTGGAAAGTATAAAGAAATCAGCCAAAATATTATGAAGAGAATTGTGGACTTGCAGAAGTCTGGATCATACTTGGGTGCAATTTCCAGATACCTAAAGGTACCTCGTTCATCTGTACAAATAAACTATATGCAAGTTCAGACAAGATGGGAATGTCCAGCCATCATACCACTCAGGAAAGAGATGGGTTTGGTGTCTCAGAGATGAACGTGCTTTGGTCTGACATGTGCTTATCAACCCAATAACAAAAGCAAAATACTTTGTGAAGATACTGGTGGAAGCTTGTAAAATTCTGCCATTACCCACAGTGAAACAAGTACTGTATCAACATAGGCTAAAAGGCCACTCAAAAAAAATTATAAATAATGGCAAACTTGCTGTGCCACTGGCATCCGCATGCAGCTGCCACATCCAGTGTACTTGGCCCATAATGTAATCACTGCACATTGAGTCCGGAGGGTGGTTCTACTTGGAGACTGACACCCTGTTTAAGCATAGCAATAAATTCTTTAGTAGATCACCCACGAAACTTTAGGTTTTAATGTTATTGCTGATTGGTGTGAGTAACTTAGGCCAAGGTCATATTATTACAAAAGCACCTGTCATATACAGGCAGTCCCAGGGTTACATACGGGATAGGGACTGTAGGTTTATTCTTAAGTTGAATTTGTATATAAGTCAGAACAGGTATATTTATTAATGTAACTCCAGCACAAAACTTTTAGTTTTGGATAGTGCAGGGAAGGGTTTTTACATTTGTTTTGCTGTCTGTGCCCCTGTTAAAAAGATTTCACCTCAAGTGCTGCTGTGACATGCTGGAACTTCTCGTTCTACAGCTACTATCTGCTGTGGAACATGGAACTACAAGAGCCAGCATGCCCTATAAGCCTCCGTTTGTAACTAGGGGAAAAATGTAAGTCATAACGGTGCAAGTCAGGGTATGCCTGTTTATTAGGTATCAAATAAACAGTCAGACTTTAATCTCAATGTGTTAAAGGTTTTGTGTTGTAAAAAAAAAAAAAAAAAATTCAGTCCACAAAAGGAAAAAAAACAAAACAAAACCAATTAATTTTAAGGAACCGAGTGATTTTGAAAAGGTAAAATGGTTTTTGGCCCAGACACTCAAACGCCAATTTTTCCCCCCATTATGCAGTGGTTAACATCTACCAATATAAAAAGCCAATTGGGGAAAAAACAAACAATAAAAACCAAAAACCGCACCAGGCGCTTAGGCCGAATACCAAGTAAGCATATAAAAATTAAAAATTAAAAAGGGGCTAGGTAAAGGTGGTCGCATATCCCTGCTAATTAGCCATAGTATGCAATACTAGGCACATGGCTTTAAAGGGAACCTGTCACATAGATTATGCCCCTTGCTGAGGACAGAACAAGCTAGTGTCAGACCTGCTGTTCCCAGCTCTGTGTCCCTTAGTCTGTAAGATGCAGCAGTTTCAGAGCATTTACCCCCTCAAATCTTATGAATAAGTGTTAGCCCCGCCCACTGAGTTATTCATATGTTTCTACCTATTATATTCATGTTTCTACCTATTCAAAGTAATAGGTTTATCAATTGAGGTGGGCGGGGCAAGCCTCAGATGGGCGGGGTTTGAAAAACACTGACTCTCTGAATGACTTTTCTGGCTGAAAAGTGCAGATTTGAGCATGAAATACACAAAAACTACAACATCTTACAGAATAAGGGACACAGCACTGGGAACAGCAGGTCTGACACTGGCTTGTTCTGCCCTCAGCAAGGGGGGCATAATCTATGTGACAGGTTCCCTTTAATGTTATGGCTGATTGGGGTTCAATGCCAGTGAGCAGAGTTTTTTTTTTTCACAAAACAATATCAATCCACTTAGCTTCTCTTATTTTATGAAATCTGTCTGCAGAAAAGTCCACATTCACTTTCTAGCAATTAATACACCTGAAAGCACCACATTAACCTATCTTAATATGCTATATACACATACATCATGATATTAGGCCAAGTGCAGAGTGGCCTCATAATGTGCTGGCTATTTATTACAGCTGACATCTGCTGTATGTGGCCAGGATCATAAATAAATTAAATATAACTGGTATTTAACGCATTTGTAAAATCTCTTCTATAAAAATATAATCTCGTATCCCAAATGGGGAAGGAGAAAAAATACATGCCATAAATAAAAATTTATCAAACAAATAAATATGCCTAACGACAAAATTGTGGTTCTTCTTGTCATTTCTCCCATAGTTTTTTTTTCATAAATAAAATGTGATCAATGACATCCGTTTCAATAAAAAGTACAGCTCTCCCCGCAAAAGCCCTCACACAGGTTATTTGTTAAAAAAATAAATAAAATAAAAATAAAATATTGACCTCATAAAATGGCAATGCAAAGCAAATAAAAACAACCAGAAATGTACTAATTCACAGAGTAAAGTTAATGAGGCACAAGTGAACTCCACAGGCGCACCCCTACACCCCCCACCCCCCCCAAAAAAAAAAAAAGACAAACAGTATTTTTCCCCTTCCCCCACACAAGTTTTTTTTTGTCCCCTAAACTATTATTTGGTAAATGATATAGTACTAGGAAAATAAATACTTGTCCTGCTTAAAAATAGCCATTACATTCCCACGTGAATGCAAAAAGAAAAAGGTTTTAAAAGGCAGCGAAATAAAAGTGCTGCCAAAAATCACTGTTGGGATAGGCTTAATGTATGCTTGTACTTGGGGTACATACATGCTAAATCAACTAGCATTATGAATTATTGAATAAGGTTGGGCTCACAGTTCACACATAAAACCACACCAGCAAGCCGTGGCCAGCAGCTGCAGAAGTTTGCCATTAAAGGGGTTTTGCCACGATGTAATGTTGATGTGGGATCCTCCAAAATGGGTATTTAATCACTTTTCTAAATATATGTGATTACAAATATTATAGTCTGAGAGAGCTACAGGCTGCCTTACCTGCCCTTAGTTACTTAAAAGCTTCTATTAGATATGACCCGACAAGAGCTGCTGGCCGGGCTTGCGCAGAAGTTTAACGCACCGGGTAGAAATATGTTGTCTTTTTTATACAGAATCCACTAGTTGTTTGATTATAGGAGTAGATAACTGCTTTATCTGATGACAGAGAACATGAAGAAGCTTTCAAGCTGCTGTGGAGAAAAGGTGTTGTCTTTTGTATACAGAATCCACTAGTTGTAGTTTGATTATTTGAGTGAACATTTCACACGATCCCTTATGCATGGCTCTGTGCTCTGGCTGTGTCTCTCTCTCTCTTAGCTCAGAGTGGCTTGTTTACAATTGCTTCTTAGCAGATCAGGCACGTCCTGGCAAAACCCCTTTAAACTGCAATACAAGCATGTGAACCTAGTCTGAATGTAACCCTTTAGCTCTACAACAATCTAGAAGCATGTGTAGACTTTTATGGTTGGTAGATGTTGCTTTCTGGGCACCATTTACACATGGACCCACATTTTCTAACGCCATTGAGACAGAAAAGTGTTGTGAAATGTGACAATAACTGGGGAATTGTTGGTGCAGCGTGACAGAAAAATTCATCACGGACATCAGACACTTTTTGCAACCTATCTGGAATGGGGGTGTGAATTCATGGGAAAGGGGTCTGGCCATGAAGAGACACGCTGCACCGAAGGATATGCAAAAATCCTGCCATTAGAAGAACTAATAGTAGATGTGAAAAGCTAAACAAGTCTAAAGATGCATCCAATGTATCAAACAGCACAAACCACTGTGATAAATCTGGTGTGTTTTTAGACTAAGTTTACGCTGCCTATCTTTTAGACAGGGCTACAAAAACACAGGGTTCGTCCCAACAGTCCTCACATGACCAAAGGTATATTAATGACAAGCACAGTCTAGCTAAAGCACCAAATTTCTTACCTATTATATTCATCCTACCACATTTTGAATATTTTAATTATAGCACAAAATAAGTTATTTAAATCTGTAGCATTGATACATCTTACTTGAAAAGAAAAAAAAAAAAAACCTCATTTTATCTTTAAAGTTTTTACAAAATATAACTTCATTGTGAAGTGCTGGGACCCCAAATCTTGTTTCTATAGACATTAATAGTTATGACGCCATGTTGGATTGAAAGAAATAGTTTATTTGAGTGGAGTGCTTTGTTTGAGGTCAGTTTATAAAATTGATGATAAAAACATTTTGCTAATAAAAAAAAATCCAGATGAATACAACAGGTATAAATAAGAATCCAAAAGGCATCTCCAGGTGTTGAGGCCACTCGTGTTCAACCACTTAATTCTGCAAAGAAAGAACAAAATGCAAAGCGTTAGAATGACAGAATCGGGAGGAAGGCAAAATAATCGTCTCTAACCTTTACAGAATCAGTCCCTTTAAGACACAAGTCCATTTTTTTCATCTATGTCTTCTGGATTTTAAAATGTTTCCGTTAATGACGCTGCCTTGTTTCCGTGTGGAAAAGGTATTTTCTAATTCTACCATTTTGGGATATGTAAATATTAAGGGCCACATGTATGAAAACTGTTTAGGTCTAAAACTCACTTTTTTTGCCTATAGTAAACTATGGGCAAATAAAGTGAGTTTTATATCTAAACCGTTTTTATACATGTGGCACTAAGAGTCTAGTTTCATTCATTTAATTTTGGGAGAACATCCACCAACTATGGATATTTTTTCATTTTCATGATCATGAGGACATACGTTCTCCTCATTCAGTTCTATGGAAGTTCTGAATAGAGCCGAGTACACTCACTTAGCTAAATTCAGAACTTCCATAAAAATAAATGGAAAGGAAGGCCACAAACGCCATCTTCCTGATTCTGTAACATGGTCAGCTTGTAACTAGTTATGGGTTGACCTGTAACATGGAAGTTCCCTCGAAGGAACTTCCCTTTAAGAGAGAGATGCCAGTGTGTTAATGCCAATAGTATTCACATTATTAAACCATACCTGTTTAACCATCATGTAACTTAAAAATATAATCCAAATCATAGTACTAACCTTATTCTAGAAATAGGCATCTATTAAAGGGGTACTTAATTTTCAGCACATTAACCCAAACGCTTGAAAAGTTCTTAAAGGGGTTGTCTCACTACAAGGATTGCCTTTTATGTTAAAGATCTTACAAAAACAAGTCACTTTGCAATATCTGTCCATTAACAGTGTCCTACCTATTCGGAGATATCACCTCTTGTATGGGCTGCATCAGCTCCTCAGGTCGCTATAGCTACAGACCTGTTCAATCTCTCATGATAGGCTGCCAGCACTGGTTGCTACAGATACAGACCTGGCTTGTACTGCAGCCTAGTAGAAGCCAGTAAGTAATATCCACTGCACACCAGTACAAGTTTTCAAGGAAAAAAGCAGGATTTTTATTGTGACATTAAAGGGGGGTCATCTATATCTAATATACCATTACAGATGTAGTGAGGCTAAGGCTAACTACATCTTACCCCCTATAGAGGTTTGCTTGATAAAGACTAATTGCCGAAATGTCGCTACATTGTAACATCTATTTACCTCATGTAAAACATTTACCGAGTATGGTTTTTTTCTGTAATGGTATATTAGATATAGATGACCCCCCTTTAATGTCACAATAAAAATCCTGCTTTTTTTCCTTGAAAACTTGTACTGGTGTGCAATGGATATTACTTACTAGATTTCTGGACGGAGGTCCTTTTCCATTTTGCACCCATTTTTCTAATTTATTACCCTGGTGTGCGCTACCATTCTGCTTAAATTTAGTAGAAGCCAGTAAACACGCTCCTGAATTCAACGTGAAACCAAGCAAACAGGACTGAGATGAGATGAATCAATGTAGTGAGACAACCCCTTTAATGACCAGCATGTTTTTTTTTTAGTATTTGCCTTGCATTTCAACATTCATAAATTTATTTTTTCAATGATGCAGTTGTATGAGGCCTCATTTTATTTGGGACAAGTTGAACTTTTTTGGGGAATATTTTAAATTCACTTATAAATTGCAGATTTTTTTTTACAATTTTTTGTTTTTTCAAATTTTTTTTGTACAGCATTCACATTTCACACTTAGTAACTTGTTAGATCAATTATGCAGGTTATTATGGTCATGTGGATACCTAATATGTGCGGATACCTAAGATTTTTATATTTTTTTATGTAATGTATACACAATTATTTTTTTATTAAATATTTATATTTTATTATTTAATTTTTTCTACACTGTTTTTTAAAAAAAATCCTATGAAGGGATAATTGTTTGACATTTTTTTTTACACTTAGTAATGTATGAACATTTTCATATATGTTAATACATTATAATCTGTGTCAGTTTGACACAGGCAGCGATCAGTGCAGCACACAGTCTGCCCTAATTGCTGGCATCTTACAGACAGCCCTGAGGCTACTCTAGGATCTCAGGGCTGACTGTGCAGCCGTTCCCCGGGCTCTGGCGGGTCACCGGGTGTCCCGATCAACCAACAGAGCAGGAGAAAGCCCTTTGATTGCGCTGCAGTCACGAACCGCAGCAATAAAAAAATTAAGCGCCGGGGAGCGGAGGTTTCCCCTACTCCCCGATGCTTGCAGACTGCGCTGGGAACAGGGCTGTGTAGTACGTCAAGAGATGTCGATGGAGATGAACTACCTGACATGCCTGATGCCAAAAGACGGCAGGTGGTTGTTAAGTCTATTCATTTTATGTCCTTAAATGTTCTAGAATACCTTCTATAGTAATCTATGATTTCAGAGCATCTCTGCTTTGCAATAATTCCTAGAGGATGAAAATCTGACCTGGTTTTGTCACTAGATGTACACTGTACAGCTTTTTTTCAAGGGTGGTGGTCCTGTGTGAACACATGACCAGGACAGGTTTTCTGTCCTAACTGGAGAACACGAATGACAATTATTCACTACAATCTTCTTGGAGACAGGTACCTTGCTGTTAATCAGGTTTCTCACATCCCCATGCACTCTGTTAAACAATTCTTCTCTTGTATTTGTTCCATCAAGTAGTTCTATAAAGAAAACAAAAAGTAACAAGCCTTTGTCAGGAAACCATTTGTATTCACTGGACTCCCAAACCCACAGAATGATCACTTACCCACAATGACGTTCATTTCCTCCATTAAGTTTTTGTGCCTCACGTACATTGGCCAGACGTGACCATCAAAAAGTCCCGGTGGATCTGGAACGGTGTAATTTCTGGAGCTGTAATAGATAGGAAAAATATTAGGAATCAGGAGGGGAGGGCCTGAAAGACCCAAAAAACATTATACCATGCACTGGCTTAAAAGAATCAGAAAAAGTATAGATGTGGATACATCCATTCAACTAGAGCCAATAATGATCTTGCATATGATGCGATTCCTGTGCTAGAATAAGGCTATCCTATTTTGTGAACTTGTCTGACATATGGGCTGGCTGTAAAATTTCTCGGTAGATCTGAACAGTACAACATTGGTTTTCAGACATGATTTGAGTGAAATTCACATGTACTCTTGTTTTTACCAGCGCTAGCTTTTAAATTCAGCTGCGGTTGGCAAATCCCAGTGCTACTACCTACAAGGGATCCGACAGCGACACAGTGGAGAAGATTTTTCTATGCTGTATTATACCCAGACAATGTAAACTAGTCTAAAAATGCGCCAGATTTATCACTGGTAGGGTATCCGTTTTTTCAAACATATTTAGTGCTTGGATACGTTGCATCTGGATATACAGGTTTGCATCATGTGCGCATAATCATATGCCAGACTCCGGTCACGTGAGTAATGTCACTTTCATTTTCTGTACTTCTTAGGCCATGTTCACACGGCTTATTTTGGGACGGATTTGGTCCCGTATTCTGCGCCGTACTGCGCAAATCCATCCCAGTCATTATGGTAATCCACAGTTCTCACAGAGAACTATGGATTCAGTCTCTTCTCCCCGCTCACGAAATACGGCGAGCGGGGAGAAAGTGACATGCACATTATCCTGGTGGGATACGCGCCGGCCCCCCAGCCACACGGCAGCCAGCGTAATTGCAGACGAAATCCGTCCACGCAATTACACCGGCAATAAGCCGTATGAACATAGCCTTAATAGAGATTTATTTATATATATATATATATTATATATTATTATATATATATATATAAATATATATATATATATATTTTTATTAATATATTTGCTGGCTCACAACTAAAAAAAAAAAAAAGAGGATATGTATTTTGTTTGGAAGCAATTTGCTATTGTATTTTCAGAAATCAAATTAAATCGGTTTGGCATATATTTAATTAATGTTACGTTTTAGCTGTATATTGTGGTGGACATGCTCATTTACACTTTATTTTTTTTTAAACCATAAACTTTTTATTGGTCAGATATAAAGTAGTACAAACAGAGTACAGTATATGTCATTGTAAGACCAAATTTCAACTTTATCCCCAAAACACAACCTAGCCCACCTCCCAAATCCATCTCCAGATTCAGAGCAGTAAATATCCATTACCATCACATAGCAATGCAATATTAATAACATTCAGTTCTTGTCACAATAAAAATTGTACCTGGCCTCCATCCACACAACTGCCATAGACACAGTCCCAGGAACCTCTACACCGAGATCCCCAACACCCTCTGCCTAACTAAATTCGGTGCAGCAAGAACAGAAGTATCCAGCCATTTAGCCCATATTTTATTATACTTAAGTTTGCTCCTCTCTTATAATACACCCCTCTCTCCAGAGCAATCAGCCAGTTCACTTTATTAACAAACTCCTGTGCTGACGGAGGTTCTGCATCCAGCCACTTTGTCGCTATTAATTTCCTCGCCATAAATAAGTCTAGATATTGCGATTTTCTCAGCCTCTGAAACCATTAAGTCTCCTACATATCCCAAAATACAAACCAACGGATTCATCTCCACTGTAATTTGAAAAATATGCTGGATCAATTGGACAATAAAAATCCAATATCGCTCTAGTTTAGGGCAATGCCAGAACATATGCATCAGAGAGGCCGGGTGCACATGACACCTATTAAACGGAGGAGAGGCCCGAATTCCAATTTTATGTAGAAATAGAGGAGTTCTGTAAACTCGATGTATTAAGAATAATTGAGAGATTCAATGCTGTTCACTCACTGTAATCAATGGTATGGTCTCCAGTATCTCCTCCCAAATATTAGGCCCTATAGGGCCAATATCTCCTTCCCACCTACTACGTAAATCTATTGGGTTTCTCGAAAAAAGTTTGCCAATAAAAGTTTATATAAAGTGGATATCAGTCCCTTCGTTGTTTTGATGTTATGCTCATTTACACTTAGTTATGCTCCCTTGTTGGAAGCAGTTCAAAAAGGGTCTAAAACACATAGTAAATCTGGTTTACAGCACCTAAACTAGTTTTTCTGTGTGAAAATACCGAAGTAGATATTCCTCAATGTGTTTGATTTTCAAAAAAGAGGCATCGCACTTATATCCTGCTGGTAGCACTTCTATAGATTTAGAGAGTCTGCAAGATGCGTGAACTCTAGCCTTTATATAAACTCTAGCAGAACCTGTTTTTAGATGGGACACTAACTTTTTAAAAGCAAAATCTTTAAATAGCTTGTAAAACTGAAATTATAGTAGGTGGCAAGACCGCCCGAAACTCATGAGCTCCACCCAAGTCAAAGGAGTGCACAAACGACAGAGAGATTTAAAGGAGCCACCCAGCAGTTTGTTTTTATCTATTATATATAATATAGGAAATCATACAATTTTATAATAAACATGTAATTATATTTCTATTCTTATATTGGTGCAATGGGCTCATGTCTAGAATAACAGTACCGATCAGTTCATAGTAATGAGACTCATGGATTAAATGTAGCGTCGGTCATGAAACCACCACACGTCACGTGACCCCAGGTAGCAGTAGATTGAGGGACAGATCTTTTCCAGTAATACAACCTCCAGCAACATCTTATGTCTGTCAGTGTCTATGGAGGAGTCTCTCGTACATTATTCTGTCTCTTCTTTCTGCTTTTTTTTTTTTATTATTATTATTATTATTAACAAAAACAGGACATAACCTGTAAACAGTTGTGTTGTGGTTGTTTGACAGTTAACTATATTAACAACATATCACTTAGAGAAGTTTCTCTCAACTCCAGTCCCTGGTGCTGTTGGGTGAATACATTTGTTTAATTTTTTGAAGTGCTGCCTTATCTATTTTTTGGTATAAATTGCTGACCGTGACCGTCTGATTGGCATGCACTCAGCTACTTTATATACGCTTCATAGTTGCTGCTGATAAACAGTATTTTTTGAATAGTCTATATAGTTAACCCACTGATGCATCACATGGTAGTGATCCCTGGGCTATGCCTTCTACTAGGACGGGGTACACTACACCAGGATTAGAAAGGGAAATGAGCAGAATTTTAAATACATGTGGATTAGAACACCGTGCAATATCCTAGTCTAGAAACAAATACATTAAAAACAAAAAACATAACAGCAGACAACCCCTTTAAGTAATATGTTCGAATAACTAAAGGCTCTGGAACAGATCAGAAACTATCTGCAGGCAACTACTGTTTACATTCCTGCTTGATTCATGTATTTGCGTACTGTCAGGCTCTGTCTACACTGCTTAGGAAAACGATTGTATCTTCGGCGCTTTTCGTTTTTTAAAAGCACCGAAGATACAAATAGTTCTTGCGGCCCCATAGACGGCAATAGGAAAGACGAGCTGCAGTCTACACTGCTCGTCTTTCGGCACCGGCGTATTATACAACATGTTGTATAATACGCCGGCGCTTCTCGTTTTCTTGCCATCTTTCCATACAATACTATTGTATGGACAACATCAGGAAAACGAGAAGCGACCGCAGTTTGCATACAAAGCGTGACAAAAACTGCGGTCCTGCATCAGAGGAAAAACGTCCGCTTTTGGTCCGATGCAGTGTAGACATAGCCTAATATCACAGAAGCATTTATAGAAAAGAAAACAAACAAACAAAAAAAAAAAACCACACTTTGGCTATGTTCACAAAGCGGAATGTAACAGATTTTGGTGCAGATTCCGTGCACATTCCATGCTAGAATCTGCTTGCATTTTGCTGGGAAGCCACGTAACATTATACTATGAAACACTGCACAGAATTTTATACCCGTGGATACGAAATCCATAAAAAAGGAGTTCCGCTACTTATAGACCCAGAAACCAAACTGGGTCGATATGACACAGATCAGCCCTTATCAATGGGCATCCATCATAAGTAAAATCAAAATCCACAGCAGAAATCCAAAGCATTGCCTATTTCTGCCTCAGGTCCATAAAGGGAAATAATATCTATCTAATTTCCCTTTGTGGATATATTCAATGCTTGGTCAGAATATAAATTCTTTCCTTCACTATACTTTATCCAACTTCAGAACTTCTAATCCCCTTCGGGACAGTCATCTGAATTGAAGAAAACGCTGTTCATGCCACATCCTGCTGGTTACACCTCTGAATCAGTCCGGCGCCCTGGACTACAAATATTTCGGCTGTTTCTTGGGTGATAAGAAAACACATGTGCTACACAATTCTGGGACACGATGTCTCTAGATAGGAGAGTTCATTTAGTCACATTGTTCTAAGCTTTCCCGAAGAATGACTAAGCAGGACTTGATATCACTTCTGCAATATTTAACCTAGTGAAGACTGTAAGTTATCATAGCACAGTGCAGCTGCTATATTACCCACAGTAAGAAAAAAAAAAAAAGGTGCCAGACCCTCGCTGAACAGCGCACAACTATAAAGCACCACTTCAGCTTACACACAGCTATTTTTATATTAAGTGATTGTGATCACCGCAGTAGGTCACGTAAGCCCCCACTGGCACTACATAAGCATATGCTGAGCACAATCACCACTAGAAGCCATGTGTCCAGAGCTGGGGCTGCAGTGCTGCCAAAATGCTGACAGCAACCAGCCTCACCCTCCTGTCTGCTAGCAGCTGTCTCCTATGATATAGTACAGTGCCATGTCCTAACATTAACTCTGTGAAGGCCAGGCTCACAGAACCATCTACAGTGATCACAGTTGTCCAATAAAATTGCCAGTGCCAATGACCATTTACGTCAAACACTGACATAGTTAAAAATAGATATTGAGGCCTAGAATCTTAATTCTAACCTATATCATATAGAACATTTTAATACTACAACACTTTCAGGGGCATCATCTTCTTTATCCAGCACGCTATACTAATTAGAAGACCAAAGACCTTTCCAGATGTCTAAACTTTGGACCTAAATTAGGCGAAGTTCACACGGCTTATTGCCGGCGTAATTGCGGGGGACGGATTTCGCGCCGCAATTACGCCGGCTGCTGCGCAGCAGGGGCGGAGCCAGCTGCTCGCCTGCCCCATTGACATCCATTATCCACTGCGCGTATCCCGCCGGGATAATGTGCATGTCACTTTCTCGAATACGCCGAGCGGGGAGAGGAAACGGAATCCATAGTTCTCTATGACAACTGTGGATTATCGTAATGACTGGGACAGATTTCAGCCATATTGGAGCGCAATACGGCTGAAATCCGTCCCCAAATCAGCCGTGTGAACGAGGCTTTAAGGTGCTTCACACGGTGCGTTTTTTGTGCAGGAAGGCAAAGCAATTAATGCTGTACATTGCTGCACAGAAATCGCGGTAAAAATCGCGATTTTACTGCAGCAATGTACAGCATTAACTGCTGTGCCTTCCTGCACAAAAAACGCACTGTGTGAAAGCACCCAAAATGAACAGCAAACTGATCACCAAGCTCTGTCCACATTCAGATCCATCAACACTGCTGTAAAAAGTGTAGGACATTTCGCCACCCTCTGTGAGTGATAAGTTATTCATAGACAGTAATTTCCACTGACTAAAGTATAAGTCCAAATGGGGATATTCAACACAGAACAAGCCAAAAAGGGAAAAAATAGTTTCTAGTAATTGAGGAACCTGAGTGGTTCCTGTAAAAACACATGCAAACAAGTGCACTTCATACCTCCTTCTCCTCTTGCATTCGTCGTAGGGTATCGAAATAAAATAACGGTGTGTAAATAACTCAATCAGTGGTCTGCAATGTGAAAAAATTATTATTAGAATGTATACACATCCAAAATGGAAAATATTCATAATCCAGCATGTTCTACAAGCAGAGATATCAACCCACTATTGTGTCACCTATAGTGGCCATTTCAGAACATATGTCGCTTTTATTAGTCCAGGAAGCCCAGGGCTTAGCACTATTGCCTTGCGCTGGAGACATGGGTTCAAAGCCATCAAGGACAACATCGGCGTGGAGTTTGTATGTTCTCACAGATTCACATGAAATCCATTAACAGATAAAAATAATGATGGCATGCCCCAATCCATGGGGTTCAGAAGCATTACTTTACAAGACAACCGTATGGTCCATATTTATGAAACATGGCTGGACCATTGTAAACTTAGCTCATCCTTCGTCTTACCCATACAAAAGATTGCAAGCTCTCGCGAGCAGGGCCCTCACACCCTGTGTTTCATCTGTAAGTAGCTTTTACTGTGTAATTTCTGTCTTTTTGTCTGTAATTATACTGTATAAATTGTAAAGTGCTGTGGAATATGTTGGCGCTGTATAAAGATTGTTATGGTAGCTCTAAGCGACTACAGGTTTGTCATACAGAATCACTTTCAGGATAGAATATGGTGCCAGATGTAGATGCGCTTGTGGGATAATATATGTACTATAACAAAAAGTATAGGCGGCACTCACCACTTCTGGTTAAAAATACTTTAATTCAAATCTCAATTCAGCAGCATAAAATTTAGGACGATGGCCACAAAAACGCCAAACGGGTGGTTGGCTTTCGTGTGGCCATCCTTCCTAATTTTATGCTGATTAATTTGGTTCTTTATTAATTTATTTTTAACCTTAATGGTGAGTGCCGCCTATACTTTTTCTTCTAATATTGAACTCACAGTGCGGTCATTTGGGCTGAGCACCACCTGAAGTGGAATTGTTTTGAGATTGTCCATCCGCTAATATCAGCTAATATCAGTGGGAGAAAAAAATGAATGTTGCAGTTAACTCCTTGGTGCCGGTCATTGTTTCTTTATTGATTTATATGTACTATAAATACACTAAGGAAATTATTATTATATTTAATAATATAATAAGAATTTATATAATATATTATATATAAATTATAAAATATTCTATCCTTTTCAGTACGCTGTGTGTACAAATAAATTCTATAAAGATCTTAGTTTGTCACCTTCATAGAATATTTTTGGTAGTGCTAGGCCCTTAACAAAATGGAATCTGTATCCTTACAGGCGTTTTGCCATCTGGCGAATTCCCTTCTGAGGCCAGCCTGTAGCTCGCTATCAGTTGATCCCAGAGAACAGGGAGATGGCTATGCTTGTGCAGCTTTCCCCCATTCATGTCTATTCGAGTTCGAAAATACACATAGAAATGGATGGGAGAACTGCAAAAGAACGGCCATCTCCCTGTTCTGCGCGGTCACCTTGAAGCGAGATCTGAGCTGGCCTCAAAGGGGATTATGTCACATTGCAAAACCCCTTTAACCAAACCACATATGCCGTCAACAGCAGTAAATACTTACTCATAAGTGTACAGAAGAAAACCTTCCACTATCAGGATATGAAAAGTTTCCGGCTCCTCAATTCCTTCAGACTTCTTACTATCCGGACTGTTGTTGACACCATGAGATCTCTCAAACTTCACAGGGTCCTTTTTCCAGGCAGTAATGGTTTCAACCATGGCTTCAATATCCAAAGCACTTATCACTAAAAAGGAGTAAAACACAGAGTTAGAAGGCTAGATTATCCCCCGGTAACTCCCTTTTCATGTATTTGCTAACAACACTATTCCACCATCACCAGCTATGTGAGGTTAGTAAAGCGGCGGCACCCTCTTACCATCATACTGCTTAAATCCATCTTCAACTTGGATCTGGTCCTGAGGCTGAAACAGTAATCAAAAAGAAAAAAAAATACAAGAGCACTGTCTATAAAAAACCAGGACACACAGCACAGGGACGTGTAACAAACAGTGCCAGGCAGTCCCCCAATGTAGCAGACCCCTTTATATCTTATACATCTATACCTTGTCTACATCTATGAAGCCCAAGATTAGGAACTCTAATTAGAAGCTGCAGTGCTTGCGAAGCATATGGATGTATGCCACCATAGCAGATTCCCCTGGAGCGTAGGGAATTAGCTGCGTCACCCATGCACTGGGTGCCAGTTACAACAACAACTACATAGCAACGGTCCACAAATGTCCCATGTTAACTATCGGCTGACACTAATGTATAAAATAAATTCCTCACTAATTACATTTGGCTACAAATAACATTAAACGTAATGTTCCTATGAAAAGCTCAGCATGATAAACGCCTAGATCTACATGAATAAAACACACAGGGAAAGTCACGTCACATACCTTAAAGAAGTCGTCTTGATGTACAACACAGCAGTTGGGTAGAGACTTGATTAATCGGTTTGTCAGAGTGGTCTTCCCACCGTTGGTAACGCTAAAATGAGAAAGGAGACGGCTTAGATGCAGGATACGGCTGTTATATATCACAGGAAATAAAGAGACAACTTATTTGGAGCAGGTCAATGAAGTATTTGTTCTGCTAGTGCACAGGATATGCTCAGCTTGTAATACAATATGCATCCCTGTGCATTGATTACAGGAACAGACTTGTAGAGCGGCCACAGATATGGAGTGGAAATCATGTACATATTTGTTAGCCATGGATACAGTGGAGGTAAATGCCAGCACTCAGGGAGCTGACACACAGAGTCTACACATTTCCAGCACATACTATACCCTGGGCAACAAACTAATGGCATGGCCCAGGAGAGTCCCGACACTGCTAATGCAAAACAGCCTATGGCTTGGTAGCAAGTTTAGGACCGGACCTCCCATGGTTCTGCTGACGAAAACCTAGATCATCGCAGATCACTGCCCAGTTCTGCAGATATCCAGGAGTCCCAGTAACATGACCTGATTTATAACAGAAGCAAAACATGTAGATGATTTATTTTACACTACATATTTATACATAAAACACCAGCATAAGGCTGGGTCTACACAGTTTATGTTAAAATGCCACGGTCAGTTTTGGGATTTCCCGCCGGCCCAATACATTAACTGCACAGGAATCCGAGAGAAGATAGAACATGTTCTATCTTCTCGCAATTTAGAAAGTTGACAGTAGAAAATCCGTGCTGTGTAGACTACAGCTTGCATCTTCTATTGCCGCCTATGGGGCACTGGTTACCAGGGCTGTGGAGTCGGCAAGCCAAAGCCCTGACTCCTCAATTTCCCAAACCTCCGACTCCCGACTCCCTCATACACGGCGCATGTTTAAGTGATAACTTTACTGTAGTAAAGTGGTAACATCAGGTGTTATCACTTATGATACAATAATCAAGCTATTTAGGTAGAACAGACACTGACAAGCAAAATGGTAACAATGTTTTGATCTTTTGAACCCTTGTGGGTACAGCTGAAGAAAAAGCTGTATTTGTATCCAAGTCCAGTCTGCACCAACATTGGGAATGTGTAGAAGAGACCTGGGAAATCAGTTTTTTGTCAAGATATCTTGAATCTGATTCGAGCCCAAAAGGGAAATTCACAGTATTGAAAACCAAAAGGTAGATTTTCCCCAAATACTAAAAAAAATAATAAAAAATAACTTTTTTAAATTTTTAGGAGCAAAACGTAACAAGCAGTTACAGGGAAAGAACACTGAATTTTAAGCAATGCAAATACTTTTCAAGTCAAATTTATATACAAAATATAAAAAATGACTGTTAAAAATTACAGTACCTCATGTACAAAGCTTAGTGGAGGTAAAATTTTTGGAACAAAAAGTCACAAGTTAAAAACATTTTCCCCTTTTTGCTTTCATGTAAAAAAATATTTATTGGATATGACTTTAGAACACAAAAAAAATTTGAAAATAGCAAAAACCCTGCAGGAAATTTGGGGAGTCTCTGAATTTTCTGAAAACAGTATCGCCTCCATGATCCTGCATACATGCCTCACATCTGACCATTATTTCCAGGCTAGAGAAGGCCCCTCTACACTAACGGGGTTTGGGGGCAAACCCGGGACCACAGGGGGAACATCTCTAACAATGTCAGGGTAAAAAGCCCAGCCCGTCAGGTCTGAGAAATGGTTGAACTCTTCTCTTCTTAAAAGCAGGTAAAAATTTTGCTGAAATGTTGCCCGGGGAGGGAATTTTTTTCCCCCCTGGGCAGACTTTGCCTGCCCCCATGTCATCAATTACACCCTCAGTTTAAGGCGAAATATGGGACAAAACACGGGCGGCCCCAAATTTCCCCTTGCTCTTTGCACTTCATCAACTAACTGGACCAACTTATTAATATTTGGGGTCTCCATTTTTATGACAACCCGACTCCGCAAAATAGCACCGACTCCCACCCTCTTTACGGTTGGGTTTGCGGGGACCAAAATTTAAATCACCGAACACCATGCGTGAACATACCAAATATGAATATATCATATTAAAGTATTACTATACAGAAACAAACAAACCCCGACTACTATTCAAAAAAAATAATTAACTGTAACCCAACCGTAAAAGTGGAATTTTTCTTGTACTGCCAGTTCCACCCCGACGTACAGTATGGGGTTTTTAGGCTTTTTATTCAAATAAAAGGGTAAAAGTTATCCTTGTCAATAGTCAGCAACCGTAGAGCACAGGGCTCAAGTCACTCGAAAGAGGATCCCTTTGGCCTCCGTGAGGCTAGTTTAAGCCTGTATCGCTATTTTTTCCTGTAGTAGACTATGCATATGCACAGGCATTCAGTAAAAGAACATACCACACAATAAACCGTTTTTGGCAACCTATACAGAAACTCGGCTAGACATACATCTTTCAAACCCTTTACAGCGCGCGAAAGACACACACCACACGCACTTTTTTATGCGGGCAGACTTTGTTTCGTAACCTTTGTATTCCCGGCATTAATGTGGGCGTAAAAATGAGACCCTTAATTCTTTTGGGCACTTACACAAAAATATATCGTAAAAATACCAGCCAATACGCGAATTTTACAAAACATTTTTTAAATGTTTTGTGGGACATATTTGGACAATTTAAAAAAACCAAAGTCCCCCCACAAGTATCTGAACACCACCTTAATCTATCAGCTTTAAGGACCTTATAATCAGGATGAATGAAGCCTGCTGCCATGAATGTACTGTCATTGGCCCCACAAAGAGGCAAATCTAAGAGTTAGGGATCCACCAGATGAGGTTACCATGATGTGGTTACATACAATTTGATCAAAAAGAGCACTAAAAACCTCTATTTTATACATTAGCAGTGATGCAGTTTGAATGCTCCATAAATTCAGTATTTGTATGGCTTTTATTGCCTGCTGATGCGGATTTTGTGTGTTGGAGATTGTTATTTTTTTTTTTCTTAAAAGCCACAACGACCCCACCCAAAATCATGCCATTTTTGAATGGATGTAAAATAATAACGGATGGTTCGTGGCCCCCCCCCTGCACCGGTTCTCCAAAATGCGTCGTTTTAATAGCATGGTAAAGGGTTTTAACTTTGCAGCAATTAAAAAACCACCAATAGGAAGTTTTCCAGCGCCTTTTTTCTATTTCACTTTTAAAGGTTTCAAACTTGCTGAATGTTTTCAAGTGTAGCCCTTCTTAAAGCTTTATTGGGGATCGCATCTGTGATCTTTCTTTCACTTTCAAAACAATAAAAAAAAAAAAAAAAGACACAAACCTTCACAACAACCAAACATAAATGTGTCCATTTTATAAAAAATAAAAAAAAAGGGACACCCAAAAAAAAATAAAAAAAAAAAAAAAAACCAAAATGCCCAGGAACCAAAGGGAAAAGGGGAAAAAAAAAAAAAGGGCCCCACCATCGGGGGGGTTAAACAGGGGGCCTTAACAAACTTTCTAGTGAAGAAAATCGGTCCAAATCCCCGAGCCCCCCCTAAAATAAATCCCAAAAGCAAAAACGGTGGCAAAAGGGCGCCTTTGCAACAAATTTTGGGTTTTTGGATGACGGAAGGGGATTGGGCCCCAAAAGGCCAGACAGAGGAGAGGTCCCAAGGACCAAAAGGGCCCCCAAAAAAAATTTAGGGGGGGCCCCTTTCTTTGGGTCTCCACGCCCCATTGCAGGGGAGTTTTGGACACCGTAATGTTCAGTCTTGATACCCACCCCCCCAGGACCAAAAAATTTTAAAAAAGGTATTTGGGAAGGGGTTTTGGTGGGATAATTTCACAAAAAATTCCAAAATTAATTTTTAAAGAAAATTTTTTTTTTAAAAAACTCCATTTTCCCCAACACTTTTTTTTAGGACCGTTTCTAACCATAAAAGTAAACGCGTAAAAAAAAAAAAAAAAAAATAAAAAAAGGACCTGTCACTTTCTTCAGGCGCTCATGTGCCCAAAAAAGAAAAAAAATAGGTAGGGTATGAGGCAACGGAAGGCAGCTCTCTGTCTGGTACACCTTTCTATTTGTTGGCGTAAGTGCGGGAAGGAAGTGACGGTCACTTTTTTACGTGCCAAGAGATACAGTCATCTAAACAGCGCTAATAAAGGCAGACCTGTACGCGCCACAAAAAGCTGTATTTGTATCCAAGTCCACTCTGCACCAACATTGGGAACGTTAGAAGAGACCTGGGATCAGATTTTGGTCAAGATATGCTTGAATCTGATCTAGAGCCCAGAAGGATTCAGGCAGTATTGAAAACCAGAGGTGGATTTACCAAATGCTAACAAAATAATAGAAATTAAAGGGGTTGTGGCACTACATTGATTCATCTTACCTCAGTCCTGTTTTCTTGGTTTCATTTTGAATTCAGGGGCATGTTTACTGGCTTCCACTAGGCTGCAGTATAAGTCAGGTCTGTAGCTATAGCAACCAGTGCTGGCACCTATCAGGCGAGATTGAAACAGGTCTGTAGCTATAGTGACCTGAGGAGCTGATGCAGCTCATACAAGAGGGGATATCTAGGAATAGGTAGGGCACTGTTAATGGACACATATTGCAAAGTGACTTGTTTTTACAAGATCTTTAACATAAAAAGTCATCCTTGTAGTGAGACAACCCCTATAACACTTTGATTTTTAGGAGCAAAACTGTAGCTAAGCAGATGCTAAATACTTGCAAGTCAAATGTATGTATAAGATGTAAGAGGACTGTATATAAAATTACAGTAGCCTCATGTACAAAGCTGTAGGGGAGGGTGAGATATGGAGCCTGAAAGTCACAAGTTCAAAACATTGTTACCATTTTGCTTGTCAGTGTAAAATATATTTATTGGATATGACTTTAGAACACAAAAAAATTGTAAATATGCAAAACACTGCGGGAACATTTGTGGAGTCTCTGAATTTGTTCTGAGAAATCATATTGCCTCCATCAGATCCTGCATACATGACCTCACATCTGATCTCATTATTTCCAGGCTATAGAACGGCCTCTCTACACTGACTTGGGTTGGGCGCAAAGCGGTGACCACAGGGGCAACATCTCTAACAATGTCAGGGTATAAAGGAATTGCCTCAGCCACAGTCAGGTCTGATGAATGATTGATCTTCTACTTCTTTGAAAACAGGTGAAAACTGTTGCTGAAATCTGTTTGCCATGAGAGCGGGATCTTTTCCCCTGTGGCAGCGCTTTTCCTGCTCCATGTCATCAATTATACTCCTCATGTGATGAGGCTGAAGATATGGGAGCAGTAGCACACGGACCAATTCCTCTTGCTCTTTGCATCGAACTAACTGGACCAACTAATTAGATATTTTGGGAGTCGGTCCCTTTTATGACGACTCCAACTCCTGCAAAATAGCCACCGACTGCGACTCCACAGCCCTGGTTTTCTTTCCCGGTAACAGGAAAGCACACCATGGAGAGAATCTAACCTATCGTAATGATGGGGTTTGTGGGGCACTGTAGGAAAATGCATCTGGTTTCAACTCTATAATGGTAATATCTGAATGGAACCAGCAAGGCAGATGTGAACCGGGCCCAAGAATTTATCTGCAAACATCTGGGGAGCCAAGTGCACACCAGATGCTGGATACACTGCACTCAGTGCTATACTATACATACACACACACACACACTATACCATACATAAACTATATATATATATAAATATATATATATCTATATCACACACACACACTATACTATACATATATATACACTATACCACACAGCAGAAAGCCAACAACAATGTTCTTGTATCAGAGTGAGACCCCTCAACCTCTGGGCTCCAGAGAATTCGCTATGGCCACTATGGCTATAAATAAGCCCATGGCTGCCCATAAGATCATATGCACCACACAGGAAAGGGGCATTGATCACATTTTATAAAGAAAACTAAGGGCCCCACTGATATATGATGCAAAATAGGAACCGGTAATGGGCAGAGGCTCCAGCTGCTTGAGATGTGAGCAGCCCCTGGGTCACACTGCTGAACCTAACCAAGCCAGAACCCATTTTAAGTTCACACACAAGCATGGCAGGTAGTGCCCCAGCCTACAGGCCAGACTGAGTTTTGTAGTTCGCCAACACACATTATATGAAGCAGCGCCTCGTGCATTCCGCGCATGCGCAGTGACTTACCCGCCAATGCCCACGATGATCTTCATGGCGTCTCTATTCACCACAATCCACACACACACGAAAAGAAAACGTGAAAGATGGAAGGAGAGAACCCTAGAGAAACGCAGAGAGCAGAAGGAGACGGAGTCAACGTCAACTACTTAAAAACGCGTCCATTGTGAAGAGAGCAGCGCACAGCTCAGCCGGTCACACAGAATGCCTGGTCGGGAAAGGACGCGCCTGGACTGCTAGGGGGGCGTGTCGGCTGCTTCTGCCCCGCCATTGGTCACTTAGTGGGGTAGGGGAGGCGCTAGGTGACGTCACAGCACCTGTCGCCACATCTCTGGGGGATGCTGCGCTCACAGCTGTCCGGGTGGTGGCGCCAGGGAGCCGCATGGTGGCTGCAGCGCCGTTCATTGTCACGGTCAACTGTGAACATGTTCTGTCTCCCGCGCTTCTGATGTGTTTAGAAATAAGAACGCGCCTTATGTTCCCTGTTCACATTGACTGATTCCTGGCGTTTCCATACATTCTGAATAGCGCAATCTTTAAACACTGGAGCCCCGATAGAAAGCAAGTCATCGGGAGGCAGAATGGCTACGATCCCTTTACAGATCTGTCATTCAGGTCACAGCTCCCTGGAGATGTGATAAACGCAGTGTCTGCACACTCTTCAAGGCAGGGTTAACATGATGTTTTTTTTTTCGCATTTTTGACTATATTTGTGATTAGGTATCAAGATACGGGTCATGGGGTCTCATTGAATGAAATGGGAGTAAGGCGAGATACACACCACCTTTCTGGCTTCCATTTAACCTACACGCCAAGCTTAAACAGATGCCAAGCAGTGGCATCCATCACCCTCGGGTACGGCCACATGGCATATGTAAAATGTCGGTCGGATTCTGTTGTCAATGGTTTCGGGGGACGGTTCTGTGGTTTGCGGATTCACTCGTCCCCTTAGCTATTGAAATGCACACCTTCCACCCGAAAACCAGGCGGGAGATTTTGCACGTTCCAAGTTTTTCGGAACGGTGCTGGCTGAAAATCCATCTGGCAGAAAATCCGTTCAGTGTAGACTACTGAATGGATTTTCTATTAAAGTCTATGGTTGGATAGTTTCTTGTTGGTTTTCAGACAGTTTCCAAATCCATAAACCTTCTGAAAATCTGACCAAGAAACCATGCTGTGTGGACGGACCCTCAGGTTATGTCTACACAGCACTGGATTCTCGTTGGATTTTTGGCGCATTCAGTACTTAGGGTATGATCACACGGTGTAATTGCGGCGCGGGGAGGGCAGTAGCCTTGCATTACTCGCGGCGCGTATTCACCGCAAGTAATTGACATGTCACTTATTTCCCCGCATGTACAATACGATCGGATTGTCCGGCGGGGAGAAGAGGCGTAATCCATAGTTCTCTATGTGAGCTTTGGATTACCTTAATTTCGGCCGAAATTTGCCCGTGTGAACATAGCCTTAGAATCCACTGAAAATCCGCCGGCCAACAAATCCAAAAACTGACCATAGTTTTTAGCGCAAATCTGCCAAAAAACGGAGTCCGGCGTGTTAAAATGCCCTGGGATATTGGATGTCATTGTAACATTGCTGTGTAAACATAGAATCAGCATCCAAACCGAGTGTGAAGTGATTTACACTGTTGTATAATCAGACAACGCTATTATCGGCGCGTAATGTCCGTGACTAAAAAGAAGTGACGAGTCAATACACCTGGTGTGCAGCAATGAAAATAAAGTCATTTCCTCATTGAAGTTCCGTGCTGCCAATTACAGAATTTCAATGAGGAAACAAATGCGATCTCAACACAGACAACCCATTGTGTGGACTTACCCTGAGGGTCCCACTGTAAAAAAAAATAGTATGCGTTTTTTAAATAATGCCGTTGCATTGTAACGCGAAGGCTGCTGCGCTGTTCTATACTTGTTTTTATTACGTATACGGACACATTCTGACCAAACGAAGGCCTGAAGAGCACACTTTTGGCCTCTGTCAGGCCATTTAATCCCATGGATACGTTTAGCATGTATTTCAGAGGTTTTCCCGGTGAGCCCACTAAACAGACATGATAAACGTGGTGTGTACCTAGCCTTACTGTGCATCAGGCACACAGGGGGTTTGATGAGTTACGCAATGCGCAAAAATCGAGAATGCAGTTAAAGTTCTGAGAAAGTTCCCTGTATAAAAATAAGCATCAGGCATAAAAAAAACCTCAAAAATGCGCACCAAGACACATCAAATAAAGAAAACATTCATAGAAGTGAATGAAAGAGGCACGCTTCTATGAAATAAGCAATTTTTAAAATGCAAAATTTTACATGTGAACAGAGCCTTAGATGACATTCACATGGTGCATTTTTACCACTGAAAAACAGAATCTATAATACAGAGGTCGCTCTAGGTCTAATGCCTGCACCAATACACCCCAACACACTTCTTTCTTTCCCCTTTTCTTTATTGCATACACTTTCCTGATGTTTTCATATGTAAATATTTCAAGAGTTATTGGATGTGTGTGAGCAGGGCCATGACAAGGTGTTGCGGTGCCCTAGGCAAATAGGACAAATGGTGCACACCCCTCCCCATCAAAATATTCAAATGCCTGACCTGAAACACCGTGCCAGCGGCTGCAGTCTGTCTAGCTGGGTGGAATATAGAGAAACACAATTGTGTCATTTTTTTCATTCATTCCAATGATGTTTTTTTTGTAATTGCCGTTTTCTGAGACTAATTTTCGTTCCCTTGGGTGCATAATTACTTGGACGCTATTCTGCAATGCTAACGTGTTGCCAAATAGTTTGCAATAGTTTGCAATCCTGCCTCTGATAGGATGTAATAGGAGCGGTGTGATGGCAGCCTGAGGTCCTACATTAGGCTCCCAGTTGCCATGATTTCCCTCATTCCCAATGAAATTTGCAATGAAGATTCAGAACAAAACATCTGATATTGATGTGAACCAAATCTAAGACTGGTACACTTGTACCAATGGTTGTATCCAGGGGTGGTGCTATGGGGGCAGAGCTAGCAGTCACTACCAGGTCCAAAGGCTACTCTGCCACATAAAAAACACCAGTATTATAAAAGGCACATAGAAGGAAGAGGACATTTTTAAAATTTTGCATTGGGGCCCGGGATATTCAAGTTATGCCCCTGAGGATAACTATATTTGGACCGGTCATTGCAGCGCTTATGAGGCCAAGAGGTTGTGGGGCCCCACTCAGCTGCAAGAGCATTGTTCCTTTTCATGGGGTATAACAAACTGGTGTGGACAGGGCCCGGTTGACGGGTAGGCGAAGGTAGGGGACCGCCTTGGGCTCCACCTTATCTCAGGCAGGAAGGGGGCACACGGAGGCATGAAGTGGCATGAGTTATCCATGGGAGGGGGGCTCTGTGCCTTATATGCCTAGGGCACTAGAATACCTTGTCCTATACCTTGGGTGTGGATTGGTGTTCTAGGAGCATTATAGGTATATGGTATATATATGTATGTATATGTATGTATGGTATTATAGGTATATGGTGCTACTATTTATACCATCAATTATTGCTATCTATGCTGCTGTTTCAGTTTCCTGTCATTAGTTGGTGGGGTCCTTCTTAGGGCGCGTTTACACGGCACAGGACAAATACCGGCCTGTTTGCCGGCCGGTATTTGTCCTGTTTTGCGCCCGTCCTCACGGCCGCAGGGCGGACGGCTTTTCTCCGCGATAAGCGGAGAACAGCCCTCCCCCCCCCATTGAGAAGCACATCTTCCGTTGGGAAACCGGACGGAAGATTGTGTTTCTACAATGTTTTGCCGCCGGCGGCAAAACCGTCCGACGGCAAAACCTGTGCAGTGGGGGCTGCTGCACAGGTTTTGCATAGAGCACCATTGTGCTCATTTTCGGCCGGTTTTTCAGGCGGTCTGAAAAACCGCAAACCGGCCGAAAACCCTTGCCGTGGGGACATGCCCTTATAGGTTCCTATGAATTCTAGTTATGCTCCATTGGCATAAACATTGTACTGTGTGCCATGATATCTTGACTTTTCTGAATAAAGAGGCACAATGTGCATTCAGTGTAAACTGAAAACTGGTAGAACAATGTAAGTAAATCTCTGCAATTAATGCACGAGAAGAAAATATCCCAAAAATGACAATATTTTTCTAGAAATAATCCAGACACAAATCGCCAGACACTGGCCAAGTGGTTGTAATGACCTGACAACCAGAAAAGCTGCATGCCGAAAATTGAGACTCTGTACACCCATGATCCCGCAATGTTCACAGAGCTGCTCACAACATCTGTTGTCATCTGATATCTCAGTGGGGGAACCTGACAGAAATAGGTCTCATAAATATAAAGCACGACACTTCTCTAGGATAAGGTGAGGACCACACGGCATTAGAGTAAGGTGGTGAAAAGGTGTTTGCAACTTTTCTCTGCATAGAAGAACACTAAAGTCCTGGAATTGAGAAAGTTTTACCGTGACTCCTTTATCTGTTGTGCAACTTAATAGGGTTTCCTAAGGCTACAATATTAATGGTGTAACCTCACCATAAGCCATCAATATTTGTAGGGCGCTACAGTTTGACACCAACTCCTGATCAGCTGTTTGAAGGGGCCTCCTCCTCATTGTTCATATTGCTTTCTAGACCCCATACTGAGTACCTTTAGCAGTGGCTGTGCTGGATAGGACAAAGCTGCAATACCCACCATAGTATAGTGACCACTGAGCAAAAAACAGACCTGGTGAGCGTGGCTGTAGCTAAGTGCAACAAAAACAAGTAAGAGGTGAAGGGATTCTGAGGGTCATAAAAGAAAATTCATGAGCCAATGCTTTGTTTGCATATATCTGAGTATATTGAGTAGTTAGCATTCAGCACCTCAAGGGAGTGAAGACCCAAAGAGGTGTAAAGTTGATGGGCATTTTTCAGTCCATTCACTCGCCGCCATGGAAAGGAAAGAAAGTCATCTAGACCTGGAGGGATGCACTGTTATTTCAGAACACATGGAAGGGGAGGTAAAGGGCAAGGAGTTCATCAGAAAATTATACTGCATCCCATACCTGTAGTATGCAGTGCATTTGTGGACCTATAGATGGTGGTTGAGATGTCATTGTTGCCCACAGGAGGGTGTTATTAGACAAGGGAGCCACATTAGGGATCTTTTGGTAGGCTTAGAGGGGCATTTCTGAGTATAGTACAGTGCGTTGTGCTGTAGTGCCAATTTTGTAATTGTAACCGTCAGGAGGTGGATCCACTGGACCACCGCAGGCGATGGCGTAAGCCCACACCAGGGAGTGGAATCTAAGTGGGTCCCGGTATTCACCAGAGCCCGCCGCAAAGCGGGATGGTCTTGCTGTGGCGGGAATCCACCAGGTCACTACCACTGGCGGGGCTTGCCTGCGGTGGCGGCCAAGGGTAACGAGGTACAGGATCGCCAGGCAGGCTCATAGTCGTGGGCAGGCAGGAGGTCAGGACAGGCGGCTCTGGTTCGTAAACGGTAGACGTAGGCAGACAGTCGGTACACGGTAAGGCAAACAGGAACACTCTATGCAGCTTTCTCCAAGGGAACATACACCAAGGATCCGGCGAGGGCCAGCAGGAAGAGGCCAGACTTAAATAGGAGCAGTGCCCGGCAATGACCAATTACCAGCGTACTGCCCCTTTAAATTTCAAACAGCCGGACCGCGCGCGCCCTAGGGGCGGAGCTAAACGCCGGGAACTGAAGACAAGCTGAGCAGGAGCGTGGCCGGGTAAGTGAACGCCAGCAGGGACAGGGACACGAATGGACCCCGAACCCGACGTGCGGGACGGGGCTCCGCTGGGAGCAGGGGCACGGGCGCGCCTGCGACCCGGGACAGTGGTCGCAGGGGCAGTACCTCCCCCTTGGGCCCCCCCCCTCTTGGGCCCCGCCTCTCTTACTGGATTGGAGAAATCTCTGGATGAGGCTACGGTTCAGGATATTCTCCTCCGGCTCCCAGGACCTCTCTTCGGGACCGAACCCCTTCCAGTCCACTAGGAAGTATCGCTTTCCCCTAGTTCTCCTCATGCCCAGAATTTCTTTGACCTCGAAGACATTGGGCGCATCAGCCACAGATGGAGGAGGAACGGCCTTCTGGGAAAAACGATTAAGGACCAGGGGTTTCAGTAAGGAGACATGAAACGCGTTGGGGATTCTCATCGTAGGAGGGAGCCGAAGTTTGTAGGACACCGGGGTGATGCGGCTGATGACCTCGAAGGGTCCCAGAAAACGGGGTCCCAGGTTATGTGAAGGCATCTTTCGGCGGACGTATCTAGACGAGAGCCACACCTTGTCACCTGGGGAGAAGACCGGAGGAGGGATTCTTCTTTTAACTGCTTGAGTCTAAATGCGTTCGGAAGCAAGGAGCAGCGACTGACGGGTCTGGGACCCGATGGTCTTCATGTCTTGAACAAGGTGCGTCCGCCGCCGGAACCTCAGAGGAGGTTGCCAGGGGAGAGGAGGGCGGGGATGCAGGCCATACACGATGTAGAAGGGGGAGAGCCCCGCGGACTCGGACTCAAGGGAGTTATACGAGAACTCCGCCCATGGCAGCAAGTTGGACCAATCATCTTGGCGTGCCGAGACGAAGTGGCGAAGGTAACCTCCCAAGACCTGGTTGACCCTTTCTACCTGGCGTTTGTCTGCGGGTGGTAGGCAGAAGAGAAGTCGAGCTTCACCTGAAGTTGGTTGCACAGGGCTCGCCAAAACCTGGAGACAAATTGGACTCCCCGGTCCGAGACAATTTGCTGAGGGAGTCCATGCAGACGAAACACATGCAGGAAGAACAGCTCCGCCAGGCGGGAGGCAGATGACAGGCCTGGCAATGGGACGAAATGCGCCATTTTGGAAACGCGATCCGTAATCACCCAAATGATGGTGTTGCCAGACGACGGAGGGAGGTCAGTTATGAAGTCCATGGAAATGTTGGACCAAGGTTGAGTTGGAATGGGGAGTGGCTGTAGTAGACCTGCCGGCTTGTGACGTGGCGTCTTGTTGCGGGCACAGGAGTCACAAGACGAAACAAAGTCCTTAACGTCCTTTTCCAGCTCAGGCCACCAATAGAACCGAGATATCAAATGGAAGGTTCTACGGGCGCCGGGATGACAAGTCACCAATGAGCAATGTCCCCATTTTAAGATACGTCTGCGGAGAGCAGGGCGCACATAAGTCCTTCCAGGAGGAACCTTCTGGAGGTCCACTGGTGCTGCCGAGATGAGACGTTCTGGAGGAATTATGTGTTCTGGAGAAGTATCTTCACCCACCACGTCGGAGGCACGAGAGAGGGCGTCAGCTCTCACATTCTTCTCCGCTGGCCTGAAGTGGATCTGAAAATTGAACCGGGAGAAGAAGAGCGACCACCTAGCCTGGCGTGGGTTAAGTCGCTGAGCCGTCTGCAGATATTGGAGGTTTTTGTGGTCCGAGTAGATTTGGATGGGAAAACGGGCGCCCTCCAGCAGATAACGCCATTCCTCCAGAGCCAATTTTATGGCAAGTAGCTCCCGGCCACCAATCGTGTAATTTCTCTCGGCAGACGAAAATGTCTTGGAGAAGAAGCCGCACGTTACAGTCTTACTCGTGGGCCCTTTTTGCGTAAGAACTGCTCCGGCTCACACTGCTCCGGCTCCGGCTCCTCCAGTGTGAAGGGTTTCTCGGAATCCGGACGTGCAAGGATAGAGGCCGTAGAGAAGGCGGACTTGAGCTTCGAAAACGCCTCCTCGGCCTCGACCGGCCAGCTGCGTGGATTAGCTAGTTTCTTGGTGAGTGCTACTATCGGGGCCACAAGCGTAGAGAAGTGAGGGATGAACTGGCTATAGTAGTTGCCGAAGCCCAAGAATCGCTTGATAGCCCGCAGCCCAACTGGGCGTGGCCACTGCAACACGGCAGACAGTTTTGCTGGGTCCATCCGTAGGCCTTGGTCAGAGATGACGTACCCCAGAAATGGAAGGCTGGTCTGATGGAAGAGGCACTTCCCTAGTTTGGCATACAGGTGGTTCTCCCGGAGACGTTTCAGTACTTGAAGAACATGGCTGCGGTGGGTCTCGGTGTCAGGTGAGAAAACCAGGATGTAATCACTGTAGACCACCACGCAGGTGTGGAGGAGGTCCCTGAAGACGTCATTCACTAGCTCCTGAAAGACGGTGGTAGCATTGCACAGTCCGAAGGGCATCACCAGGTACTCAAAGTGCCCATCCCTGGTGTTGAAGGCCGTCTTCCATTCATCGCCCTTGCGGATTCGGACCAAGTTGTAGTCCCCTCTCAGATCCAACTTGGAGAAAATCTTGGCGCCCTGCAGGCGATCAAAAAGTTCTGTGATCAGCGGCAATGGGTAACGGTTCTTTACCGTGATCTTGTTCAAGCCCCGGTAATCTATGCAGGGCCACAAGGTACCGTCCTTCTTCTTCACGGAAAAGAACCCCGTGCCAGCGGGAGACGAGGACTTTCGGATGAACCCCTTCCGGAGATTCTCCTGGATGTACTTGGACATCGCTCGGCTCTCAGGAACCGACAGAGGGTAGACTCAACCCCGGGGAGGACTGGTACCCGGAAGTAAGTCGATTGGGCAATCGTCTGGACGATGCGGAGGAAGACTCTCAGCTTGTCTCTCAGAGAACACATCGGCGTACTCCAGATATTCGGGCGCCAGCCCGGGCAACGGCTCCTGAAGGGTTGCGCGAGAGCAGGGAAGCACCAGGCGAGGTGCCACCAAACACCGCCCCCGACAGTTGGGACCCCAACGAATCACCTCTCCAGTAGACCACTCCAGGATAGGAGAGTGGAGCCGCAGCCATGGGAGTCCGAGTAGGATCGCCGACGAGAAGCGAGGCAACACATAGAAGGAGATTTTTTCCTTATGCAGCGCCCCCACGTGGAGGGACAGTGGCCTGGTGACAAACTGGATGGTGTCGCTAAGCAGCTCCCCGCTGACGGATGAGATGACAAGCGGTTTCTCCAGGCGTACCACCGACAGCCGATACTGCTTCACTAGAGACTGGTGGATGAAGTTCCCGGCGGAGCCCGAGTCCAGAAACGCCGGAACTTGGAACGTGATACCAGTCTCTGACATGACCTGCACAGGCATCAACAGGCGTGGAGAGGAGGAGGTTGCACCTAGGAATGCCTCTCCCACAGATCCTAGGTGCGGAAGTTTCCGGCAGACTTGGGGCGCTTGGGGCAATTCCTCCGAAAATGCTCTGGGCTGCCACAGTAGAGGCACAAGTTCTTTTGCCGACGCTGGGCCAACTCTTGCTCAGAGAGGCGAGCCCGATCAATCTGCATGGGCTCGTCGTAGGTGTTGGCGGTTGTGGCGCAGGAGGCCCCTGGAACACCGGTGCCAGGCGAGGAAACCGGCGAGGTTGGGCTGGACTGGCGCTCTTGCTGAAGCTCCTCCTCCCGTTCAATGAAGCGTACATCGATGCGGGTCGCTAACCGGATCAGGTCACTGAGGGAAGACGGAAGGTCTCTAGCTGCCAAGATGTCCTTAACTCGGCTAGAGAGCCCTTTCTTGAAGGTAGCACACAGAGCGGCCTCGTTCAAAGACAGTTCAGAGGCCAGAGTACGGAATTGTACCGCATAGTCCCCGACAGACAGGTCCCCCTGGCGTAGGTTTAAGAGAGCTGTCTCTGCGGAGGATGCACGGGCTGGTTCCTCGAAGACGTTGCGGAACTCACTAAGGAACGACTGTAGATCCGCCGTCACTGGATCATTTCTGTCCCATAGGGGTGTCGCCCATGCCAAGGCCTTCCCAGAGAGGAGGCTGACCACGAAAGCCACCTTCGCACGTTCAGACAGGAACTGATCCGCCATCAGCTCCACGTGCATAGAGCATTGGGTGATAAACCCCCTGCAGAGTTTCGGGTCTCCGTCGAATTTGGATGGGAGCGACAGCCGAAGCTTGGGCCCCCTCAGGGCCACAGGAACCGAAGAGGCAGAAACAACCGCTGGAGCTGGCGGAGGTTGCTGCTGCTGGACGGTGACGAGTTTCTGCAGCATGGTGGATAGCTGGGTAAGTTGCTGCGCCTGTTGACCGAGTTGCTGTGACTGGCGGGCAACAACGGTCGTCAGATCCGCCAGGCTGGGTAACGGCACCTTGGCGGGATCCATGGCCGGATCCTACTGTAACGGTCAGGAGGTGGATCCACTGGACCACTGCAGGCGATGGCGTAAGCCCACACCAGGGAGTGGAATCTAAGTGGGTCCCGGTATTCACCAGAGCCCGCCGCAAAGCGGGATGGTCTTGCTGCGGCGGGAGTCCACCAGGTCACTACCACTGGCGGGGCTTGCCTGCGGTGGTGGCCAAGGGTAACGAGGTACAGGATCGCCAGGCAGGCTCGTAGTCGTGGGCAGGCAGGCGGTCAGGACAGGCGGCTCTGGTTCATAAACGGTAGACGTAGGCAGACAGTCGGTACACGGTAAGGCAAACAGGAACACTCTAGGCAGCTTTCTCCAAGGGAACATACACCAAGGATCCGGCGAGGGCCGGCAGGAAGAGGCCGGACTTAAATAGGAGCAGTGCCCGGCAATGACCAATTACCGGCGCACTGCCCCTTAAATTTCAAACAGCCGGGCCGCGCGCGCCCTAGAGGCGGAGCTAAACGCCGGGAACTGAAGACAAGCTGAGCAGGAGCACGGCCGGGTAAGTGAACGCCGGCAGGGACAGGGACACGAACGGACCCCGAACCCGACGTGCGGGACGGGGCTCCACTGGGAGCAGAGGCACGGGCGTGCCTGCGACCCGGGACAGTGGTCGCAGGGGCGTCCGTGACAGTAATATTTAGGGGGACATGTATGATCGGAGCTTTCACACATTTTCAGGCGTATTATGTGTCTCACTGTGCCAGCTCCGCTGTCGGACGCACCTAATGCGCTGTTAGGCACAAGGTTCGCCACTTGCTAATGCGCCTAACATGAAGGCGCGTTCTGTGGGCGTTCTGGGGCTGGGATGCACCACATTCGAAAACTCTGACGCATGTATGAATGCGGGTTGGCAAATTGAGGCACATTACAGCTCCGACAGGCAGACCTATTTCAATGTGGTCTGTCTGCGGGAGGCGTCGAAGTCTGCCCCGCATTTATGAGCGCCCTTTGGCACCGACATACATCAGTCGCAGTTTTCACTGTTAAAAACGTGAAAACAGGAGCTTCGACGCACCGATCTTCATACATGTCCTGCTTAGTGTGAAAGGCTTAGGACTCTACCTCATCCATCCTGCCTCTGATCTGTCAAAATACAGTGAGAAATGCAGAATCATCCTACAAGATTAAGAAGTATTTGGGGGAGGTCTATCTTATCCATTGGGCACACTAGGCAATTGTTCGGGGGCCCCACAAGCATATAGGTCCCAGATGGTGAATGTCCCAGGAATATAGGGCACTTGCCCTGAATCTTTGGGTTGGAGTTGCTTGCTTGACTGTTTATGTGTTCTTAGGACATGCAAGCAGATAAAAACCATGGTGGAACAGGGAGCTGTCAATTAGTTTAGTAGGCCACAGACTGCTGTGCAGGGTATCCCAACATAGGCTGTGTGGATATGAATGTGCTTGGTGGTGCTTAGAGGCATGGCCTCATGTGGTGTCATGTTTGGGCACAACTAGTAGCATGGCCTGATGGGAAGTAATGTATTTAGGAAGGGCCCACTGCACTGCTATAGCTGTAATGTTGTTGTCCCTGATAGGGAGTATGGGGAGCAGGGTCATTTCTACAGGGATACAATTGAAGAGGGGGACGCTGTCAGGGCCCTACTGGTGCCGACCACCCGTTGACTTTAAATGTCCGGTTGGAATCTAACTATTGGGGAGGGGAGAGCTGGCTATCAGCAGCAGCCAGGCTCTCCAGGGAGAAGGTAGGAATGGTTTATTACCATCCCTGCCTTCCTTATCATTGTATATACAGTGCTCATGTATGTACAGATATGCAGGTAGCTCTCAGGCCCCCTAATTCTCATGTGACCACTGGGACTCGGTAACTGCAGGAGCTGCTGCGTCTTATCAGACCCAGATCAACTCTGTAGTCAGTACAATGAGTTTGTATTTCCCCTCTAACTGGGGCTAATATATCAGCTATACCAGTTACAGGGGAAATCAGCAAAAAGAAAAAAAAAAGTTTCGTAAAAATACCCTCATATGTCTTGGGGACATATAAAAAAACATAAAATTAAATACGAAAAATGTCCATGATGGAAAAGTTACACAATTACAAAGCATATTTTAGCTCGAATTTGGCTGTAAAAAGCATTTTGAAAATGTGAAAGATTCCCCTGATATCATAAAAAAATCTAATGTAAAAATTACATAAAATAAAACCTTACATATCACAAATAAAGGCAAAAAAAATAGTAGAATGACCAATTCTTTTTTGTAATTTTTATGTGAATATGATTAATATTGATTTTGTATTATTAAATTTTAGCCTGCTTTTTTCATTTCAGATACTTGGTTTTGAGGAGGGCTAAGAGTGTTATCCCTAGTGGATCTATTGCTCGGTCAACATTTTGTATTATTGGCAAATGTATTATAAGTTTACTCTTTAAAACAGGTTGTAATTTTGATTGTAAAACAGAAACAGGAAACCCTACAGATGTGGAAATCTGTTGAAACTTGAGCTCTACTTGATACCAACTTGTGATAGAATGATAGGGGTTTGGTATGTACTGTGGTGCTTGAAAATTTGTAAACTCTTCTGAATTTGCTATATTTCTGTATTAATTTGACCTAAAAGTACATCAGTTTTTGAAAAAGATCCTAAAAGTAGATAAAGAGAACCAAATCCAACAAATGTATCACAATATTAGACTCATGGCCTGATGGGAAGTAATGTATTTAGGAAGGGCCCAGTGCACTGCTATCCCTGTAATGTTGTTGTCCCTGATAGGGAGTATGGGGAGCAGGGTCATTTCTACAGGGATACAATTGAAGAGGGGGACGCTGTCAGGGCCCTACTGGTGCCGACCACCCGTTGACTTTAAATGTCCGGCTAGAATCTAACTATTGCGGGAGGGGAGAGCTGGCTGTCAGCAGCAATCTTTTTCAAAAGCCTTGTGATATGCAGATGCTTAGTAGTGGGCTAAAAGGCAATCAAAACACTACACGCCTTAACTGGTGCTCTCCATAAGGAGAGATGTTCCCCTTCTCTCAGCCACTCATTTCCTCCCACCAGTCAAGCCAATATCGCTCTGCTCTACACTGATGAGGGGCAAAACCCCGAAACGCGTATGTAGATGAGCAATATTGGCTTGACAATTATTCCTTTTTGCTTCTCAAAGATTCAGTGAATCAGAAGTAAATTGAGGATTTGTTACAACCTATAGAGGGCACAGTGAGCTTTCCAGCTCCTTTCCCATAATGCCTTGTGATATGCAGATGCTTAGTAGTGGGCTAAAAGGCAATCAAAACACTACACGCCTTAACTGGTGCTCTCCATAAGGAGAGATGTTCCCCTAATATTAGACTCAGTTATTTTTTGATTGAGGAAAATAATCAACTATAATTTATTTGTAAATGGCAAAGTATGCGAACCATTAGGATTAGCAGATGGTGTTTTCAGTTAACTTTTATTAAAAGAACAAAAATTTATCAAACTGATCTTCACATGTTTCTGGAAGTGTTTCATGGCATGAATAATAAAGGTTTCTGATCATAGACATCATTAGGCTTGTACCAAGGAGTAAATAGCTGTTGCCTAGAAGCTGGACCACACTTGCCACTGGGCAGCAGCGTTGGCTTTCTGCACCACCATCAACTACTGGGCACCACATGAGAAAGTGGCGGAGGCAGCATGACGTAGAGATTTCATCACGCCGCCTGTGCCACTCTACAAGGCCGCATAGCCTTTTTGGTTTAGTAGTTGCCAGGAGTAGCGTCAAAGTGTAAAATTTTTTGTTTTAGCTGCTACATAGTGATCCATAGTGTACAGCTCGTCTCCAGGGGACACGAAACAGTGATGAGAGCTCTTCAGTCCAGGCCGCACATGTTCAAACATCACCTCTGCTCTCTGGCAGCTTACCTGTCTAGTAATCATACACACTCACTGCTACTCCTATCCGCTGTACTCTTAAGTAATTGATCAAACAGTGCATTTGAAATAAAAACCCACGTTTGATTCTTGCACGGATATGAACCTAGGACCCCTATGCTGAAAGGCAGAAGTACTAACCACTCAGTTACATTGAAGCTACTCGCAGCTCTTCACATAAACAGACCTTTGTTTGACTAGAGTAAGCACACTGTGGGGAAAGACATGGTGAGGTCAAGTCTGCAGGGTCACATGATATGTAGTTCAAATAAATCATACACGTCACCTTTTGAACACATTGAAAGGTAAAGTAGGACAAACCAGGCATGAAATGCCTTCATGGTAAAACCCCTGTAAAGGGGTTGTTCACTTTATATTGTTTTTATGTATTATGAAAACATTAGGATATCATACAATTTTTCACATGTATTAAAAATTTTGCTTATATACCTGTTTCATACAAATGAGGTAAGCTCCTATTTAGAAATAAAAATGCTACAGCCCACATTCCTGTCCGTGGTAATGGCTCCTATGGAAAACTGTATACATTAAATGCCATAGTCACGTGCCCTACTGGCAGTCAATTATCAGCAGGGTTAGAATGACGTCTATGGAGTAACTGAATAGGAATAATGGTGGAATATTATTACTGTGGTTATTTCACCAACTTTTTCACTAGCTAAGCTAATAGACATGATAAGGTGCTGCTGGAGGTAGTAAAACTGGAGAAGTCCCTTTCTTCAATAACCTACAATTACCTGGATACCAGGGGTCGCATGATGTGTGTGGTGGTCACATGATTGTCCATACAGTAACTCCCTGGGAGCCATTACTATGGACAGAGATGTGGGCTGCACTATTTTTATTCTCTGGATAGGTGCCTATTGCACTGGTATAAAAGGGGCACAGGAGCAAAATGTTTAGTACATGTATATTACAAAATTGTATGATATCCTATTATATACATTAATAAGTAAATACATTCTAAAGATGTTATAAAAGTGGACAACCCCTTTAAATGTAACCTGTGGTCAATAATGTCAGTTTTCATAGTCCATTGCAGACATATTCCGAGTTACTGAGCAGAGGCCTGCACACCTGCACGAAGCTTGACAAAGAGGGCGTGCCCCCCAAACCGTCTTGCAGGTGGGAGACAACATTAATGAAGATCTCTGCAAAGCAACTCTGAAAATGTCTGAAATGGACTATGAAAAATGACGGTGGACTTCGGTGGAGACCACAGGTTACATTTAAGTGACCGTATCTGTTTATATGGAATTTGTAAATTGCACAGATGTTTTAACATAGAACTCACCTTGGACTTAATTTGGTCTCAGTTTACAGCTTAATACGCGCTGAGTTATAGTATTTACAGTATGGAAGGCTAAATATACAAGGTTGGAGGCAGGCGTGGACTGGCGCACAGGGGAATAGGGGAACCCCCGCTGGGCCCCTGAGCAAGACAGACCTGAAGATGTTCTTTAACTGCATTTACATCCTCAGGAGAGGCAGTAAAGCAGAGAAAAAGAGACAAAAAGCAAGAGACAGGGTATAGGAGACTTGTACAGTCATTTACAGTGACTGTAGGGAGGGCCCCCCAAAAAACTCCACCGGAGGGCCCAGAAACAGCTCAACTGGTGGGCCCCTAGAATCAACTCCACCTGTGGGCCCAAGGTGCCCCAGTCCGACACTGGTTGGAGGAAACCTCGATTACCGCCTGGAGTCACCTGTGGTCCTAAATATATATCGCTGTTTATGGTGTTGACTGTTGGAATAAAGTCTAGTCTGCCATGTTAGGAGTTAGTTAGTTCCTGATAGAAAGATACGTTTTGTTACTTGTTCCAACACAAGCCAAAATTGCTGGAAGAAAGACAGAGAGGAAAGCACAGAGAAGGGGGGGTTCAGCAGTGAGATGTACAGAGAAATAGACAGAGGTGACAAGTGCAGTCCCAGTGCTGGAGCTGCGCTGCTTAGCTATTCTTGGAACTCCTATTTATGTCTATAGGAGAGTCCAGATCACCTGTCTGTTCAGAACGGAGAGGTTTCGGGGCTCGTTTTGAGCCAGGGACCCGGACCTATCAGACAATGATCCTAACGATATGCCATCATTGTCTAAAGTGGGGCAACTTCTTTAAAGTACTGTCATTGTTTGTACCCAACCTGTGCAGTACCAGCTTTGTAAACTTGTAAAGCCTGCAAGACTCCTAGCTGAAGAGTCTCTGTTGGTTACTTCCTCCTCAGAGCACTATAATTCCCAGCAATCGCACACCGGTAGGCCAAGCAACACCAGTTTCCACACACATCTGCTATACAGGTGTACCTGTCTGCTTGACACCTAGTACCTGCGCACAAGGCCATTTTAACACATTGGTTGGCCCAATACAAAGTTTTCATGAGTGGGCCCCCTATTCTAATGTAGTTCATTTAGATACACATTTTTAGACATATTAGAGTGCTATTAAATGTGTTTTTTTTGGGTGCATTTAAGAAACAATAAAAAAAAACACATTTGGAAACACATCTAAAAAGGCATGTATTATTTAAAAAGCATGTGCGTTTTTTGATACTTTTGAAAAAGAATACATGCATTCTTTTTGTTTTGCAAGTGCACTTTTAATATGCAAGAAGTCCCAAAAAGGTTGAAATCTCCAGCACCAATAAATTTAGAATAAAAACCTATCCTTTAATTCAAAACATTTAAAACATCTCCAAGGTTCTCTATACTTTCTGATGCTCTACTTTCTGTCATTCTATGAGTAAAAGCGTTTAGCGCTCGAAACACGTCAGTAATATGGAGAACCTTGTATATTTTTAAAATGATTTGAAGTAAAGGATATGTTTTTATTTTAAATTCATTGGTGCTGGAAGTTTCAACCTTTTTGGGATTTGTTGCATTGTATATACCCACATCCAACGGGTCTCTTCCATTGGCATCAACTGGACATTTGAGGAATTGACTTCAGGAATTAAAAACTTCAATGTTTTGGTGAGCACAGACTTTTCTTTATTTTTTATTGCCTTTTTAATCTGCAAAAACAGTAAAAGCACTCTTAGGGTATGTTCACACAACAATGATTTCTAGACGGATTCTGTGTGAATTCCGCCTTGAAATACCCACTTAAAAATGAAAGAAATCGATTTCCAGTGACCTCATTAGAAAATACGTGTTGCCATGTACCTCTTGTGTACCCCCAACAACTTACAAGCATCCACAGTCCCCCATGTACCTCCTGTGTACCCCTAAACCGCTTACACGCATCCATAGTTCCCCTTGTATCTCCTGTACACCCCTAAACCACTTACAAGTATCCATAGTTCCCCATGTATCTCCTGAACACACCCAAACCACTTACAATCATCCATGGTTCCCCATGTACCTCCTTCTCCCAAAAGAAACCCACTAACAAACATCCACAGTTCTCACTTCTCTCAATTGCTCACTAAAGCCCCCCTACTTTTTCAGTCTGCTCCTCCACTGATTCTCCATTGCTCAAACATTGCCCATTCCCCCATGCTTCCCTATTTTTCAAATAGATTGTTCCCTAATGCGGCATGCCCCCCTTCTTCTCAGACTGCCCTCCTTAATGTGGATCTTTTTCAACACAGACCCATTAGCAGACATCCATAATCTTAGGCCTCTGACCCTCCCGCACATATTCCACATACATCCCCATACATTACTCTCACACTAGACACATCACACATCAGGACTGGGACAAAATATTCTGGTGCCCTAAGCAAATAAGGCACATAGCGCCCCCTCAAAGGAAAATTCTGCCCAATCTATGCCTCCTTGAGCCCTCTTTTCTGCTTGGGATAAAGTGGCACATGCATCTCTCACACACCAAATATATCCCCATACATCACTCACAAACTGTACATTTCCCGCATTCCTCACTCACACCCCGTCTCCAGCCCACATGCATCAGTCACACACTATATGCATTTCCATACATCACTCACACAACGAACACATCCTCATACATCACTCACACAGTGGACACATCCCACAAACATCACTCACACACTGGACATATCCGCATAAATCACTGGCACACCGTATAGATCCCACATACATCACTCGTACACTGTATACATCCCCATACATCACTCACACACTGGATGTATCGTGAATACATCACTCGCACACCGTATACATCTCCATACATCACTCGCACACCAGACATATCCCACATACATCACTCACACATCGTATACATCCCACATAAATCACTCATACACCATATACATCCCTCACACACCAGACACATCCTGCTTACATCACTCACACACTGTTTACGTCCCTGCTAGGTCACACACACCGGGCACAAAATAAAATGCCTTCAAAATAACTCAACACACAGCAATCAATGTCTGAACCACTGTCAACAAAAGTGAGTACACCCCTAAGTGAAAATTGACAAATTGTATCAATATTTTGTGAGGCCACCATTATTTTCCAATACTGCCTTAACGCTCTTGGGCATGGAGTTCACTAGAGCTTCACAGACTGCAGCCACTGGAATCCACTTTTCCACTCTTCCATTATATTACGGAGCTGTTGGATTTTAGAGACCTTGTGCTCCTCCACCTTCTGTTTGAGGATGCCCCACAGATGTTCAATAGGTTTAGACTTGGAGTCATACTTGGCCAGTCCAGCACCTTTACCCTCATTTTCTTTAGCAAGGCAGTGGTTGTCTTGGAGGTGTGTGTGGAGTTATAATCATGTTGGAATACTGCCCGTGGCACAGTTTCTGAAGAGAGGGGATCATGTTCTTGTTCACTATGTTACCATACATATTGGCATTCATGGTTCCCTCGATGAACTGTAGCTCCCCACAGCTGGCTACACTCATGCAGCCCCAAACCATGATACTCCCACCATCATGCTTGACTCTAGGCAAGACACACTTGTCCTTGTCCTCCTCCCCTAGTTGCCGTCACAAATGCTTGACATCATCTGAACCAAATAAGCTTATCTTAGTCTCATTAGGCCACAGGACATGATTCCAGTAATTCATGTCCTTCGTCTGCTTGCCTTTAGCAAACTGTTTGCAGGTTGTCACGAACTGCGCCACGGCCACAATGTTGGGCCGCAAGCGTGGCTCACATTTACTCCTGGCCTGGTATACTCACTGTTCCATACTCCTGCTCTGCCGCAGTGTTCTGTACTGTGCCGGCCTGTGCGTACCTGCTTCCTAGAGCGCGCGCGCCGACTCTGTAAGACTTAAAAGGCCAGCGCGCCGGTGATTGGGTAATCGACAGGTGCTGACCCTATATCCCTATTTCTTGTCCAGTCCCCTACGCACTCTACCTCTTGATTGGTGTTTCTTGGTTAGAGTTAGAGAGTGAGAGCGTGCCATTCAGTCATTCTGTGTACCAGACCTTCCTGCCTGTTATACTGACCACGTTTCCTGCCGCCTTTCCTGACCGTTCTGCCAGTCCCCAACTACGTCTCTGCCTGCTGATTGTGTACCATGCTGCACCCCTGCCGCCACCACTAGCTAGTCAGGGGTAGCGACCTGGGAGTCTCCCACCACACATGTTCAACCGGCCTTGAAATGGGCTCTGACAGAGGCCGTAGGCTCCTTAGAAACGGTGGCTTATACCACCGTTTGCGATGGTACAGAGGATTCAACACTAGTAATCTGTTACACAGACTTCCTTGTACATCAGCTTTAGAAGTTTCAAGTGTTTACTTACAGTATGTTAATCTTGATGATTATGGCTTACAGCCAAGGAAAACCCGTTATCTGATCCATTATCAAGGAAAAGTCATTATCTCAGAAAATGAGAATATTATATAAGACCAATTTCCAAAAATTTTTGAAACACTGTAATGTTGGCCAAATGGAAAGTATGTACAGTAAGTTCACTCAATACTTGGTCTGAGCTCTTTTTGCATGAATAACTGCATTAAAGCGGCATGGCATGGAGGCGATCAGCAGGTGGCACTGCAGAGGTGTTATGGAAGCCTAGGCTGCTTTGATAGCAGCTTTCAGCTTGTCTACATTGTTGGGTTTGGTGTCTCTCATCTTCTTATTGACAAGACCCCATAGATTTTCTATGGGGTTAAGGTCTGGAGAGTTTGCTGGCCAATCAAGCGCAGTGATACTCTGGCTATTAAACCAGGTATTGATACTTTGGGCAGTGTGGACAGGTGCAAAATCCTGCTGGAAAATGAAAAGTTCCATCTCCAAAAAAGCTTGTCGGCAGAGGGAAGCATGAAGTGCTCTAAAATTTCTTGGCAGACTGCTGTGCTGACTTTGGTCTTGATAAAACACAGTGGACCTACACCAGCAGATGACATGGCTCCCCAAACCATCACTTATCGTGGAAATTTCACACTAGACCTCAAGCAGCTTGGATTGTGCGTCTCCATTCTTCCTCCAGACTCTGGGACCTGGATTTGCAAATGAAATGCAAATTTACTTTCATCACCTTGGACCACTGAGCAACAGTCCAGTTCTTTTTCTACTTGGCCCAGGTAAGACGCTTCTGGCATTGTCTATTGGTCATGTGTGGCTTGGCACATGGAATGCAATGCGACACTTGTAGCCCGTGTACTGGATACGTCTGTGTGTGGTGGCTCTTGAAGCACTGACTCCAGCAGCGGTCCACTTCTTGTGAATCTCCCCCAAATTTGTGTCAATAATTACCTTCTGGACAGCTGTCAAGTCAGCAGTCTTCCTCATGATAGTGTCACCTACTGAACCAGACTAAAACATTTGCAGGTGTTAATTATTCTAATTTTCTGAGACAATGAGTTTTGGGTTTTCCTTGGCTGTAAGCCATAATCATCAAGATTTCAAGATTAACATAAATAAACACTTGAAAAAGATTACTCTGTTTGTAATGACTCTATATAATATATGAGTTTCACTTTTTGGATAGAATTACTGAAAAAAAAACAACTTTTGGTTGATATTCTAATTTATTGAGAAGCACCTGTATATAAGTGATACATCCACACAGGCGACGTCTTCTCTGATGAGTCATTCACTTTCCCTTTTTTTCATCCAGCCCAGACCAACATGCTGACTTCTCCCAGCCACCACTCGTTCCTGCAGAATCTGCACACAAATATCTTAGAATCCTCACTTTTTCAGCACCTCCCTCACTGTCCCCTACCTCTGTACAAACTTTCCATGGGTGAGAGAGCAGGTATGGGCCATAGATTAAAAGCACAGTCTTCTAAGGGGGTGAGGAGGAACAGAGGACTAACCCCCTGGAGATTGTGCTACAGCTATGGCCTGTACCTCTCAGAATCATATTGTGCTGTCCGAACTCTGTTCCTTGCACACAGAAGATCTGCCGCAGGCATTATGCATGATCTGCAGATTATGCAACAGACGGAGTTTAGTACTGTCATGCTTTTTGCAGTGCTTCTGTTTTTTCTATAGGTTTTCCCGTTGGAATATGGTGGATCTATTGGACTACGTCAGACCAGCATTGGATGCATTTCTTTAATAAAACGGTCAATGAGGACTGGTGTTGGGAAATGTTTATTTAAATAAAATCACTTTATTTAAATAAACACTCCCTGACAACAACCCTTGTTGACAATTTTATTAAAGAAATGGATCCAACACCGGTTTGACATAGTCCAAAGGGGAAACCTGTTAAATACAAAAACACTAGTCAGCATTTAGCTGACAGCTATCGTAAGTGCCATGGGCAGCACGAATACTTGTCACGGTTATGGGAGGTCAGTACATAGTGTAATGGATATAACGGTTCAGTGCGTGCTGCAACAAAAGTAGCCAGGTTGTGTGGAACCTCTGAACTTTCTGCCTCTGCTCCAGCGTCAGTTCGTTGATGTTTCTTCAGTGATCCTGACCCCTGTCTGCTGTGCTGTACCCAAGTTGTACCCTCAAGTTTTTGGGAATGGGAAAAAAAAGGAGGCCCCAACGGGGGGTTTTGGGGGGGCCCCAGTTTCCCCGGGGAGCCCCCTTTAAAGGCGGGACAGACTTAGCTGCGGGGAACTTCCAGGTTGCTACCCCTGCTTTGGTCCTAGCAGTTACACCCAAAAAAGGGGCCAAAAACCAGAGGAAAAGGGTAGGTGGAGAGGGTGAGGGGGTTAAAAGGGAATTGTACCCATTAGGCGGGGTAAATATAGTCCCAGGCGGGTAAGGGGGATTTGGTTTTACAACGACAAAAAAACAGCAGTAGAAAATTGAGTAAATAATAGATAACAGACTGGGGGCCAGGGGGCGGGTTTTAAACACCCAATTTAGAAAAAAAAAACGCAGGAAACCCCCGGGGTTTTTACAACTTGGGTACAGCACAGCAGAAAAGGGGCCCAGGATATGAAAGAAAAAAACCCAACAAAATGACGTTTTGGACCCCAGAGGCAGGGAAAAAATTCCTGTTTTTAAAAGGGAAAGGTCCCCTTAAACAGGGTAATTGGTTACTTTTCCCCTTAAAATATCAGGTAAAACTGTGCACCCCCCTTTTTTTCCCTCCGGCACGGGGAAGCCAAAGAGAACGGGTGTGCGCAGGATAGCGGAACCCCGATGCCAGGGAAGAGGGCAGGTAGTTAAACCCTGGGGGCGGCCCCCCGGAAAAAGGTTTTTTTCAGCAGGGACAGAGGCGGTTTTTGGGTTTTTTGCATGGTGGTGGAGCCGCAACAGGAACATGAGGACTTGGGAAAGGGCACAGGACTTTGCGGTCTAAGCAAAACCCGCATTTGTAAACCAGCCCGTATTTAAATATGTTCCCCCAGATGGTTTTAAACCCTTCTTTTAAGATAGGTAGCACTCTCCACAAATTAGTTAGTCAAACCCATGCTATTAGATAGGTAGCGCCCCCGCCCCCCCCCCCCCCCCCCCCAAAAGGGCCACTTTAGTTTTGACAAAATACCATCGGAAATTATACCCTTTTTTGTCATTTTGGACCACAGGGGCCCCCGGGGTTTTTTTGCCACTGAATTGTGCTAAAGCCGTGGTTGGGTTTTTTTTGTATAAAGAAGTTTTTTCCCATTTAAGTGTCTACATGTTTGTTGATAAAAATAACAAAAGAAACGCATAGCCTTTGCTAGGTCTCAGGCTGCCAGGAAAAAACCCTGGCATCAAACCCGCAATCATGTCCTGGGTGTGCTGAAGAGGTGACTGAGGGAGCCTACTCCCTCTGTCCTATCACCTAGATATCACTGTCAATATTGACTGTGGCATCTAAGGGTTTAAAAAACGGGAAAGGGCTTTCCGGGAAAAAATAAATTTAAGATGCATTTTAAAATTTTAAAACTGCTGCGCCCCACACCCCCCTCGTGCTAGTACACGGGAAACCCACTGGGGGGCAAGCACTTTAGTGCCAGCGCAGGTAATATTTAACAGATGGTGACAAGGGGTCAGAGGTGTTGTCTCATTGAGACAATCTCTTTCCATTACCATGATAAGAGCAAACAGCTGCCCATGTTCTGATGAACCTGCCCCGTACATGAAACATGACATGTAATTCTAATTTTCTCCTATGGTGGCCAGCATCAGCTCACCTTAGTGATAGCAGCTGATTTCAGGGGTTTCTGCAGCTAAGCCTGGGGAGGTCAGCTGATTGCAGGGCCTGTTTTTAATATAATTAAGGTTTGTTATGTTTTAACACTGTGCCTTTTGACCCCCTTAAGCACCAGACATCTCCAATAATAGGTTCAAAACACAATATAAAAAATAATGCTTTATTAATGATTAAAGATACAAACATAAATTAAATGTAAGACCCTCTAGCCCATGACACATAGCACAATATAATGTATAGAAATAGTAAAGCCGTGCCGACATGCAAATGCTTATGTGTGTAACAAACAATTTAAAACACCAGTGCACAGGAAAGCCATTGTGGAGCTTGAAAAGGTACAAAGACGGGTAACAATAATAATAAAAGGACTGGGTGGACTGCAATACCCAGAAAGATGAGCAAGATTAGGGTTATTTAGTTTAGAGCAGTTTAGACAACCAAAGAATCCTGGGAGAGTGTATATTTGAAACATAACATTTATTGTGATCTGATTAAAAATAGAAAAATAGTGACCCGAATTAGACCAAACAAAAATATACATAGTAGGTAATGCCCATAGTAATGTCAGGACGCTGATACTATCCCTATTGCATCCCTATACATCTACCAACATTCCTACCTATCCAGAGTAAGGGACCAGCAGGAATTTCAGGGTAACACATTTTTATCTGAAGAAGCTCCTGATGGTGCGAAATGCGTTATAAGTGTGTTTTATACATGGAAAGGGTAACTCTCTTTTCATTTTTAATGGAATAAAAAAACTTTATTTATAACCATATCCTCGCTAATCACGAGGGAGGTTTTTTTTCCTTCTGGAATTGAGCACCAGGTCCATATTTTTTGTCCTCATCCTTGCAGCCAGAAGAAACACAATAACACTGCAGGGCTTCTACAATCAGAAAACAGCAGAAATGTGCCTCGATTCCTGCTTCTCTCACTCAGATTAAGGAGCCATAGCAATTTCACTCTGCACACCCAGCAGAAACATACTGCAGCTGATTCTACAATCAGAAAACAGCAAAATTGTGCCATGGTGCTTAACTCTCCTGCATAGAAGGGAGATCTGTGCCCTTCATAGGAACACTGGATTCAACTGTAACAAACCTCCAGCTGAGAGAGGAGAAGAGATCATAGAAGACTGAGTTAATAGAAGACTGTCTAGATTGAATGCAGGTATGTCGTATTTAAACAGCTCTTACAAAATAAGACTGCAGGGAGAGGAACAGTAAGATGTGGACTCAGACAGAGCGGGGGGAGGGGGAAACAGGGCTTGGGAGCCATGAACAGTGAAGGGGGGGGGGGAGATGTCATACTTCAGTAAAGAAACACCCAGCTGGGAGGGGAAGAAAGACCCCTGGATTTGTAGAGCTGAGAAATTGAAAATACTTTGAAACACATGAACTGAAGAAGCGATACATCCCCTTTAAAGGTCAATATAGAGATCTCTCCCAAGATATATCTATAACCAGGACTGTATCCAGAACAAGGGGGCATCCTCTACGTATTGAGGGAAGAATGTTTCTACATAAACATAGAAAGGAATTCTTTGCTGTATGGCTTTGTTCACAGGTTGTATGTGCTGGGCTTAATTACGCCCCGCAATTACGCCGTGTGGACGGGGGCGGTGCGGGGAGAGCGGGGAGTGAGGTGGGGGGCGGCACTTTGCCCGGCCCATAGACAATCACTGCTAGCGGCGCGTATACGCCGCTAGAAAAGTGACATGTCAATTATCTCCCCGCCCGGCGCTTCGCCGGGCGGGGAGAGGAGACGTAATCCATAGTTCTCTAGTGAGAACTGTGAATTACCGTAATGAATGGGCCGTTTTCGGCCCGTAATTGGCGCACTTCGGCGCGTAATTACGGAACGAAATACGGCCCATTTTAAGCCGTGTGAACATGGCCTAAGAGCAGTGAGACTGTGGAACTCTCTGCCAGAAGAAATTGTTATGGTGAATTCAATAACAGAGTTCAAAAAGGGTCTGGATGCATTTCTAGAGTGTAATAATATAACAAGTTATAATGTCTAGGATTCTGGAGAAGGGTCGTTGATCCAGGCAATTATTCTGATTGCCAGATTGGAGTCGGGAAGGAATTTTTTCCCTAAAATGAGGACAATTGGCTTCTACCTCATGAGGGGTTTTTGCCTTCCTCTGGATCAACACTAAAGCACAATAGGCTGAACTGGATGGATGTCTGTCTTTTTTCGGCCTAACAAACTATGTAAACTATGTAATAACCATACACATCAATTGTAAATAGGGATACAAATACCCTAATATAAATACAATGATAAGTAAATACTTAACCCTATGATGGGATTGGTAGGGCGAGGAGGTGTGCAACCCAACGCATGTTTCACTGTGTGCTTTCTGAAGGGGAGTAATCCCCTTAAGCACCAGGCCTGAAAAGGCCTCATTGACCAACTATTTGTTTTTAGTTTTTGCTTCCCAGTGTTTGAATTTTTCAATTTTTTTATGGCGCAGTTGTATGGTGACTTGTTTTATGCAGGAGAAGTTATATTTTTTAGGGGCATACTTCTTTATTTTCTCTTTTTAAATTATTTTTACACCATTCACATTACACTCAATAACTTGTTAGATTATTTCTATGGGTGATTACGGTCATGTGGATTCTTTATATGTGTAGGTTTTTTAGGTTTTTCATATGTAAGGTATGCACAATAATTTTTTTAGTCAATATTTTAATGTTATTATTTATTTTATTTATTTTTTCCACACTTTATATGTTTTTTTACTATGTTTTCTTTTTTCAGTAATCCCATAAAGGGATAACTATTGTTTTTTTTTTTTTTTACACTAGGTAATGTGTTAGCATACTGCTATATGCTAATACATTACACTCATTGTCATCACACAATGTGCCCTGACAGCAGGCTTGCTATACAGACAGCCCTGAGGCTACTCTAGGTCCCTAGGGCTGTCTGTATAGATATTTCCCAGACTCCATCTGGGCACTGGCACTCCCGGAGACCCAATGGAGCAGGGGAATCCCCTTTGATCATGCCGTGGTCATAGATCGAGGCAATTGAAGTGTCAAGGACAGGGATTGAAGGCCTCCTCCAGCCCCTGCTGCTCACAGAGACTGCTATAGAAGAGTGAAGAAATCAGGCGATACCTTTTAGTGTATGTTCGCACGACATAATTGCGGAGCGCATTTCAATACGCGGCGAGATGTGCGCCACAATTACAGTAATCCATAGCTCTCATAGACAACTATGGATTACGCCTCCTCCCCACGCGCATACAATACTATTGTGACATAAGATAAGTGACATGTAATGCATGTCTATGGAGCTGGCGGGCTGCCGGCCCCCCTGTGCCTCGGGAGTACGCACTGATCAGCGCAAGCTCCCGAAACAAACGATGTATTGTGACGTGTACTGTACGCGCCACAATACACCGTGTGAACATAGCCTTAGAGGCTGAGTATATTTGATGGTGAGCTTTCGAGAGTACTAGCTCTCTTCTTCAGACATGTTATACAAGAAACTGAAAATTCAACGACTTTTTATACACATGGATCTTAGAATCTTTAAAAATAACAAAATGCAATATAAGTGGAAAAGTCATTTACAGCAGGTCAAGAAATAAACAATCTGGAAACTTGTGAGGTGTGACAGGAGGGATCAGTAATTCTTGCTCTTATCTGTTTGCTATCAGGTATGATTTGTGACCCTCACAGTTCATACGTAGTGTGACAAGAAACTGGAATGAATATTAAGTGTTTTAAATTTTTGCATTTAAAAATGTTGCTTCCATGGCAGGAAGTGGGGAAACTGCCATTTTTGTACACCCTAATGCATTGTCTATACAATGCATTTGGTTGTAGAAACGATCGCGTCCCCTAGTGGTGAAGCGCCCTAGAGGGACTCAAAGTTAAAATAAAATAAAAAGTTTTATATTGTAACAAAAAAATCAAAACGTTAAAAGTTCAAATCACCCCCCTTTTTGGCATCGCCGCATCTGAATAAGTCCAATCATTAAAATATAACTTCGTTTACCCCGTGCGCTGAACACGTAGAAGAAAAAATTCCAAACGTCAAAATTGTGATTTTTTGGGGGGTCATTTCACGTTCCATAAAAATTGGAATAAATTTCAATTTATTTATTTATTTAACATTCCAAACTGGTACCAATAAAAAGAACACTTCAGCACATAAAAAATGCCCCCTTACTCACATCCGTAGGTGTTAGTACAAAAAAGTTATTGGTTGCAGTAAATGTCAAAAATAGAAAATATTTGGAATTTTTTTACGGTACCAAAACTTAACGGAAATCATACATGTTTGGTATTGACGGATTTGTATCAGCCTGAAGGAGACAGATAACGCATCATTTTTACCAAAGATTGAAAGACATAAATGCAAAACACTCACAAACATGGTGGAAGTACTTTTTTTTCACATTTTGCCCCACTTAGAATTTTTTTGCGGTTTCCCAGTATAGTCTATGGTCATATGTGCAACGGCTGGGTAGTGGATCCTCTGGACCACCGCAAGCGATGATAGTTAAGCCACACCAGGGAGCGGAGTCTAAGTAGCCCCCGGTATTCACCAGAGCCCGCCGCAAAGCGGGATGGACTTGCTGCGGCGTGAGGCTACCAGGTCGCTACCCCTGACGTGATTTGCTTGCGATGGCGGCTGAGGTGCAGCGAGGTACAGAATCGTAATCCAAGAATCGTAGTCGTGGGCAGGCAGTAAGGTCAGGCAGGCGGCAATGGTTTCGTGTCGTCAGAACTAGCAGAAGGTCAGGGAGCAGGCGGCAGAGTGTCGTAGTCGAGAAACGTACAAGAGGTCTGGTACACGGTAAGAGCGAGTATATATTAAGGAACGCTTTCTCTAAGAGCCGGCGGCTAAACATAGATATTCTCAGCAAGGAGAGTCCCCGCTGACGTCAACCAATAAATAGGTGCATCACCTGTGCAAAACCACCAATTATCGCGCGCATGCCCATAAAATTTACAAGTGACGACGCTCTCGCCGCGCTAGAAACGCCACGCGCGCGTTCGGTGGGCGGCATAGGCCGAGACATAGCAGGAACGAGGATCAGGTGATGATTGGAACGAAGCGCGCCCCGACCAGCGTGCCAGCAGCGCTACCCGTCCCGGGCAGGGACCCCGGAAAGAGGAGGCAACGGGTGCGCCGTGCGGCCCGCGGGCCGGAGCTCGACGCCGTCGCTACAATATGAATAACACCAGTTAAGATTCATCATGTCCCCCCAAAATAAAAGCCCACAAACCGTCTATGAAGATGTTGGAAAAATCAAAAAGTTATGATTCCGGGAGGGCTAGAAGGGAAAAAGAAGCATGACAAAAGAATAGTCCTTGGCGTCAAGGGGTTAAAAGCTTTCACCTAGTGTGTACCTCTTTTTAACTGCTAAGGCGTTCGTTTACACGGCATCAGATGCAAAATACCGTATTGGAAATCCGTAGTGTCACTGTTTTGGAGGCCATCGCACATTGCCCGATCGGGGATGATATATTCTCCTTTCGATTTGCGAGGAGAAGAGGCCCCCTCTAAATTAACATTGTCGTTCATATTCCCGCCCAAAAACCTGGGGGAGAAGAATGAACACAGTTTACTCTATTTTTTCTTTCCTCTCTCAGTCAATGCTGTACTACTACGCCATCAACCTAAAAAAACATACTGTACTCCACAAGGCGCAGACAACATCCTGTGCAGTGGGGGACAGAGCTAGCGAGGTTTTCCCAATGAAAAACCGGGTGAAAACCCGTGCCGTGGGGACAAGCCCTAATTTAGTTATTTGACAGGAAATAGAAATCTCAATGTTCTGCTACGCAGTTGGAGACTGAAGAGATTCTATCTATTTAATGATAGTGCCATAGAAATCTAGAACTGATAGCGTGGGAACGCTCTCCTAGATTATGCAACTTACTGATAAAAACACACAATGAACAAGCATGCTTTTATAATTAATGTCACAAATACTCATAAAAAAACGATTATTTAGGTAGAAGCGCCAAGTCCCCACATACATGACGCACAGTTATATTCGCGAGACCGGTTTTTTCATCGCACTCCGCCTGAAAAGCCAGCCGAAAACAAGCACAATGGTGCTCTATGGAAAACCCGTGCAGCAGTCAACACTGCACAGGTTTTCTGTCGGGTGTTTTTTTCGCCCGCGGTCCGGCTGCAAAACACTGAACATGCACATTCTTCTGTCCAGTTTCCGGACGGAATCTGTGCATGTCAATGTGGAGGTGGACGGCTATACGCCGCTCATCGCAGAGAAAAGCTGTCCCTCCTGCAGCCGTGGGGAGAGCTGCAAAACATGACAAGTACCAGCCGGCAAACCGGCTGGTATTTGTCCTGTGCAGTGGGAACGCGCCCTTACTCGCCAGTTAAATTATTTTCTGCCTTTATTGTCCAGTTCCCCTGAAAAACAAACAATAAGCTGCTGATCCTCCCCTTCCTCCCCCCAAACCTCATACTTCCTCCACCTCTCCCTTTTAGAGTCCACGACAAGTTCTCTCTGCGACTCCCTTCCTAGAAGACGCGACTCTTTAACAAGATATATCTATGACTTATCCTCTCCTTCTCAACAATCCAATCCAAACTCAATGCTGCGAAAAGACACCAACACACCAGCCCTACAAGCGCAAGTCACATGCCTAACTCCGAACTATACTCTCTGTCTCATTACACAACACAGACAACAATTTACAAACAGGCGCCTGACGTGTCGTGTAGCGCGTGAATCACACAATCATGAGGTGGCACGAGACTGCTGCAGTGGCGACGTTACCATCTGGAACATAAAGTGAACGGATTCCTCCTACTGTTGATGTATTATATCCTTAAGCTACTTTACCTCTAATTGGGCTTTGCAGTCCTTTCAGATAGTTTATTAAATGAACAATGTTTTAAGTGCTTACTTTAGATTATTGGCTAATGCTAATATTACTTCTAACCTCCTAATCGTGGATTTTGGATGTGGATTTGACACTGATTACAGATTTTCAGCCTCTGATATATTATAATATGAGGTGAAGAATAGGATTCACGTCAGTTCTTTTTTTTTCGAAAAAAAGAATGGGAGAAGAAGGTGCGAGAAACCCTCGGTACCCGAAATGTCTGCGACAAAGCAGCGACAGCACTATCGTGTCATCTGTCGTAGAAGCGGTGGTGAGCCTGGGACTGTCTAAGTGCGAAGAAATAATCAAAGAACTAATAATGAAATAAGGCAGTAGTAGCACATAACACAGAACAACTTCCAAGATGGCCACATATATGAAAACTGTCTAGGTCTAAAACTCACTTTGTTGCCCAGAGCAACCAATCAGAGCTCCCCTTTCATTTTTCCAGAGCACTATATGAAATTAAAGGGACGCTCTGATTGGTTGCTATGGGCAACAAAGTTGAGTTTTAGCGGCCCTCGTCACACACGAATCTCTCGTCACTAGGATTCATGTACCTCAAATATACCTCCAGGCCTGCACATTGGCGCCGTACTTCCGCGCCGGATTTTGCGCTGCCAGTACTGCGCCATCCGCGGAGTAAATATGGTAATCCACTTGCTCTCATAGAGAACAGTGGATTCCGTTGCTCCTCCCCCGCTCGCGCATCCGCCGCGGGGAGAAAGTGACATAAACATTATTTACGGCGCGGGGAGCGGCGCCCCCGCCGCGCTCCAGCCCCCCCCCCCACCCGCCCCTTATTCACTCCGGATTTGTGAGCGCAATCCGGCTCACAAATCCTCTGATACGACCGGTGTGAACACGGCCTTAGACCTAGACTGTTTTCATACATGCGGCCCTTAGTGTCTAGGCGTGCTGTCCATCCATGCCGTCAAACAGAGAGGTAATCAAGAAATCTATATTACTTTCAACAGCTAGGGTAGTTGGGCCTCCATTGTCCATTAGTGTGCCAATGGTTTCCCAGCTGGGATGCAAACTATAAAATTATTTATTGCTGTCCTGTTTAATAGTATTAACAAAAAACAAAGGGAAGGAAGAAAAAGGGAGAGAGAAGAGGAGAGAAGAAAAAAAGGGTGGGAGGGGGTTTCTGTGGACACGTGGAACATTAAGGCTATGTTCACACAGCTTAATTGCGGTGAACCAGTAATTACCCCCGCAATACGCGCGTGTGGACGGGGGCGGTGGCGGGAAGCCGGGGAGTAAGCAGGGGCCCGGCACTATCGCCGGCCATAGACTAACTCTGCTAGCGGCGCGTATACCCGCTAAGAATGTGACATGTCAATTATCTCCACGCCCGGACCTGGCCTTCGGAGAGGAGACGTAATTCCATAGTTCCCTCTATGAGAACTGTGATTAACTGTAATGACAATGGGCCATTTTTTGTTTTCGCCCGTAATTGGCGCACTTTCATCGCTAATTTACGGACCGAAATACGGCCCTCATGTTTAAAGCCGTGTGAACCATGCCCATAACCGCCCCATTATGGAGAACACACACCAATCCAAGACAGTGTAAAAAGGTTATGTTCACCCGTAAACGGCTTAACTGCGGGGCGTAATTTTTTTTATTTTGTTTAATTGTTTTTTAACGCCCAGCAGTTACGCCGTGTGCCTGGGGCGGAGCGGAGGGGGCCGGCACTCGCCGGCCCCCATAGAGAATCACTGAGCTAGCGGTGCGTTTACGCCACTAGAAAGTTGACAGTGAATTATCTCCCCCCGCTGCGTATTCGCCGAGCAGGGAGAGGAGACGTAATCGCACTGTTTCTCCTATGAGAACCTGTGGATTACTGGTAGTTACTGGACGGATTCAGCCTGTAATTTGCGCACTTCGGCGTGTAATTACGGACTGAATTACGTCCCGCAGATGGCCGTGTGAACATAGCCTTAGAGTTTGTAGTTTGCCAGTAGTTTAGTTTGAGAACTGAACCACCCGACCTTCCGCCAAAATCCGACAGCATTTTCACATCGCGTGACCGCCCTGCATTGTAAAAAAACGCAGTCGGATTTCGGATTCCCTTTGGCCCAGTACATTAGGGCTGCACAGGAATCCGATGGCGATCCGGGGGAATATACATGTTCTATATTCCCCCTGTACCGATTTTCCGGTTTTTGAAAAGCCCCAGTAGAAAAATCTGTGTTGTGTAGAACTAACAGCATGTATTTTCTATTGAGGTTACACAGACAGCCGCTGTATGGTCGGGATTTCGGCGATTCAGAATACTGAATTCCGCTGAAAAACCGACCAAAATCCAGTGCTGTGTAGACATAGCCTTAGGGTATATTAACACAGTGTATTTGCAGGGCATACTTTATTGCGTAATTGAGCAACAGTACCTAGTAAATTCGGTAAATCATAGCACTCATTGGTTGCTATGTAAAACAAGTGTTTTTCCCGGCGCATACTGTGTGCCTGTAAAAAGAAGCGGCACAGGAGTCCAGCCTGTATCACTGTTAACCATCGCGTGTTTTGAACAGTAGGAGTATTGTGGCATGTACCTGTAAGTGTCGCGATATGCCGTGTGAACATACCCATACAGGCACGGATTTTCCAACAAGGATTCGACACTGAAATTTTCAGCCTTCAAATCTGTTGTGTGAACGTACCCTTAGGTGCGGTTCACATGGCTTATTCACGCCGTAATTGCGGGATGGATTTCGCCCGCAATTACGGCGTGTGTATGGGGGGGCTGCTCGCTGGCTCCATAGACATTCATTATTCACGGTGCGTATCCCGCCGGGATAATGTGCATGTCACTTTCTCCCCGCTTGCTGTATTTCGCGAGCGGGGAGGGGAGACGGAATTCATAGTTCTCTGTGAGAACTGTGGATTACCGTAATGTCTGGACGGATTCGGGCCCGGTTATTAGAGCACAGTACGGTGCGCAATACGGAATACGGAACAAAATCCGTCCCAAAATCAGCCGTGTGAACATAGCCTTAGAAACAATGGAAGGTGAACTGCAGTCAGATTTGGATGCTGATTGTGAAGTGGATTCAGTGCTGGAATCAGCTGTGTGAACATACCCTAGGCTATGTTCACAAGGCAGTAATTGCAGCCCGCCGGCCCCATGGACATTCACTATTCTCAGTGGGTATACGCAGTGAATAATTGACGTCACTTCTCTCCCAGCTCTGCGTATTTTGCGAGCAGGGAGAAGAGACATAATCCATAGTTCTCTACCGTATCTCGCCCCATATTTAGCGCAGTACGGCACGAAATATGGGGCGAGATACGTCCCATTTTAAGCCGTGTGAACATACCCTTAGGGCGGCTCCACACTGCACAGGACAAATACCGCCGTTTGCTGTCCCGTATTCTCATTATGATTTTGAGACGGTCCATCCCATTGTGCTAATTTTCCCGGGCTTTTTTCAGGCAGTCTGCAAAACCGAAACTGGCCAGAAACGCCGAGCAAGTGGGGACATCCACCTTAGGCGATGTTCAGGAAACACGGCTTATTTTGCGGGGGTGGTTAATTACGCCCCGCAATTACTCCCGTGTGAGGACGGGAGGCGGGGAGCGGGGCGGCACCTCGCCGGCCCATATACATTCCATTACCATCGGCGCATATACGCCCTAGTAATCTCACATGTCAATTATCCTCCCCCCCTCGGCGTATTCGCCAATGCAGGGAGAGATACTAATCCATTAGTTATTCTCTATGAAACTGTGATTACCGTAATAGCCGGGAACGTATCATCGCCACGGAATTTAAGCGCAGTATGGCATGAATTAAGGGGCATGATACGTCACAATCATTGCCGTGTGAACATAGCCTTAGGATCCGAATTACATGAATAATGTAATTTTGCAACAGGCATACATCTGCATTTTTTTTCGCACAGTTTCATGTTACCCACTGCACAAAAACAGGGATGCAGAACCATTACAAGGTGCATCAAGTACTATAAGGGGCCGTTCACACGGCTTATTTCGGCGCGGATTGGCGCCGTACTGCGCAGCCTCGGATTTGCGCTGCAGTACGGCGCAATCTGTCGCAGTAATTAAAACGGTAATCCACTGTTCTCAAAGGAACAGTGGTATTCCGTCGCTCCTTACCGCTCGGCCCACTCCCAAAAAAAATCGCCGGGCGGGGAGAAAGTGACATGCACATTATCCAGTGCGCAATACCTCCGTAGGATAATGTAAGTTTATGGGGCCGGCGGGCCGCCCCACCCCCCCGCCTCTTATTCAAGCCGAATTGCGAGCGCAATCCGGCACGCAATTAACGGGCTTGAATAAGCCGTGTGAACCGGCACAGGCCCTTTCTTCACAAAGGCTTTATTGCCGATGTAATTGCGGGGTACGGATTGTTCGCCTCCGCAAATTACGCCGGCAGTCAGTGCAGCTTGGGGCGGGGCGGGGGGGCCGGCAGCTCAGCCTGCCCCATAGACGCCATTATTCATGGGGGTTTGTACACACCTGCAAATAATGTGCATGTCACCTTCACCCCCCTCAGCGAAACGCTGAGAGGAGAAGAGACGGTAATCCAAAGTTCTCTATGAGAGCTGTGGAGTTACCGTAATGCCTGGGAACTGATTCCAGCTTATTTGGAGCGCAAAATACGGCGCGCAGTACGGCTGAAATCAGCGCCCAAATAAGCCATGTGAACGAGGCCTAAGGTTCCCTATGCCGATAAAAACATGGCAATAAGTATTGAGAAATGGCAAACGACACCTAAATAGAAGCACATATAAAAACACATAAAAAAGCCTGCAAACCTGATTCTCTTGTAAAATAAGGGTGCTTTCACACAGTGCGTATTTTTTTTTGCAGAAACGCACAGCGCTAATTATTGTGCCTTTCTGAAAATTTTTTTAAAAAACGCAGTGTGAAAACACCCTTAGCACTTATTTCACTGCAAAAAAAGTCATGTGGACATAGCTTATGTCATCCTAAAATCTGCGCTGACTTGAAAGCAGCTCAGCTATAACACGTGAATCAAGTCTAGGGTGTACTTAACAACTATCTTTTTTTATTTTACAAAGATGTTGCAACTCGTATGTGGTTATAAAATTGCAAAAAAAAAAAATGGCAACTATATTTGTCAGACCACGATTGTACAAGAACAACCAGTCCAACGAATGAACACAGTTTTCTTGCAATATTTGTTCTTTTCACTGCTAAAAGCCGAGTGTAGAGTGAACGCGCACATTTTACCGCGCACGACCATCCACTGCTGCTGTTAATAATTAGCTGAGGAAACGACGTGTTAGCTCCGCCCCGGGGGCGTGGTTATGGAGATTGCTGCAGAAGCTCTGGCAGCAGTGCTGCAGTGAGGGCTGATGAGCTGCCTCCAGTCCTGTGTGAGTATTCTGCAAGGATGGAGTTTTCCCTCTCTCTCACATTATATGCTGCATGTACTGATTATAGCAGCTCTTACTGCTTTGCTATGTCAGGAACCCATCAAAACTTTCATGTTAATGTGCAGCACACTGTGCATGTTCATTATCACATGGGGGCTTTGCAGGCAGTTTCTTCAGGTCACATATTGCTGGTTATTGCACTGCTATATATCTGTATCTGTCTAGGAAATGGATCTAGGTCACGTGGTTTTGCAGGTACCTGACCCTGTTTTTCAGGTGAGGTGCAGTTCACCTTTTCCTCCCTGTACAGTACTTCTCATTCACATGTACTGTCTTCCAGGGCTGTTTATAGCTTTATTGGCTGCTTGAGCAAAATGTCCCCCTGCTATCCAAATTTGAGATAGGAGTGTGTAAGGTTGTCAGTATATAGCTTCTCTGCCCATCACAGAAGGAAGCCAACCGGGACAAAGGTTTCTCTCGCGCTGCCCCTTCTCTCGTGTTTGCACCCACCAGTTGTGTCACCAGTAGCACTTTGCGTTAACTCCTACGTTGCCTTGAATCCTGGAGATGCTGTTCTGACCAGGGGTTAACTACAGTCCCTTTCCATGTGAACTGCTCGGAAACATTGCAGTTTTTTTTTTGTTTTGTTCTTAGAAAAAAATGCAGTGGACAGGTGTTTGCTGTAATTCAGTGGAGAGTTAAGATGCTTTCACATGGTGCATTTTTTTGGAGAAATGCATAGTAATTAATAATGTGCATTTGAGAAAAAAACGCATCCAAAAAGCACCTTAACTATGCATTAGATTACAGCAAACACCCGTCCACTGCATTATTTTCTAACAATATAAAAACGGCAATGTTTCTGAGCAGTTCACATGGAAAGGGACTGTAGTTAACCCCTCGTCACAACAGTACAATTGTAAGCTCTTGGGAGCAGGGCCCTAAAACCTTGTGTCTGATCTGTAAGTAGTTTTTTTTTACTGTGTAATGTTGGTTTTAGTCTGTACTTTACACCCAGGCATCGACTGGCTCCGCAGAGAATCGGGGAAACCACTGGTGTGGCCCTGGAGCATCAAAGGCAGAACCTGGAGTCCACCTTTAAGGGCTCGTCCCCAATGCGGTAAGGGGGTTTTTATTTTTTCAATGGTTTATTCCGAATTTGATACCACCTTGTCAAGCCTGTTTACATTGATTTAAATAGAAAATCCTGCCTTGCATTAGTCCGCACTGCAAGATCTTCACTGATCTTTTTTTTTACACCGCCAGCATAACAATGTGAAGGGGGTTGGCTGAATCTGCAAACTGTGGTCAGAAGCCATCCCCCTTTACATGCAAACAATGGACAAAATATTGGTTGGATAACGCGACTGGTATTTTCTCAATAGTGTTAAAAAATTCCTTAAACTACATATAAATCTTTAGGAGAGGTAAGAGGCATGTGCAATGTCACTAGGGTGCCTAGGGCCCACAGGTGGAGTTGATTCTGGGGGTCCACAAGTTGAGCTGTTTCTGGGCCCACCGGTGGAGTTTATATTAGGGGTCTACTCTACGGCTGCTGTAAATGACTGTACATACCTCCTATGTTCTGTCTCCTGTTTTTCTGCTTCTCCTGAGGATGTATATGTAGTTAAAAAAACACCATGCCCAGGTTTCCCCCTATTCCCCTGGGCGCCAGTCTGAGCCTGGGCATGTAGAGTAATGAAAAGCAGATGTAGGGTGAACCAGCAGAATCAAATCCACAAGGGGAAGAACTACAGCCATAGCAGCATTAGTGGCTGCTTCAGGGCCTAGCGAATTGTGCAACAGAACGCCCGGGCCCTCTGTCTCGAGCATTCAGAGGCAGTGACTGTGTGGCCTTGGCAGACCGACACAGAAACTCTGCTATGTTCAGCCTGGTAAGCCTTAAGCCTACCAGGTGTCAGCCCCTAGTTCTAATAACAGCAGCTAGAAGATGTCATAAAATCGTGCCGCCTATGCCGTACTTCACAAGGAGAATCTTTTCTGCCGTTTGTGATGTTGGAGGAATGGGGGTCTGCAGAGCCTGTGTACACTGGTATATACCACTATATGGTCACTGTATGGTGGTAATATACAGTCCTGCAAGCCTGTGTACACCTGGTATAAGATCCACAATATGGTCACTGGTATGTGGTAATATACAGTCTGCAGAGCCTTTACACTGGTGGTCTACCACTATATGGTCACTGTATGGTAGGTAATCCTACAGTGCTGCAGAGCCTGGACACTGGTGTCTACCACTATAAGGTCACTGTGTATGGGAGGTAAACTACAGCTGCAGAGCCTGTGGTACACTGGTGTCTACCTCAATATGGTCACTGTACTGGTATTAATTTACAGGGTGCAGAGCCTGTGTACACTGGCGTCTACCACTATATGGTCACTGTATAGAGGTTATATACAGTCTGCAGCACCTGTGTACACTGGCATCCACCACTATATGGTGGTAATAATGGTCTTTGCATACTGATCTTTGTTCAGTCTGACACTGCTTACACCCTCTAAATTGTAAAGTGCTGTGGAATATGTTGGTGCTATATAAAGAGTATAATAATCTTTATATAGCACCAACATAATTCCACAAGCACTTTATACTTTAGAGAAGGTGTAGTACAGACCAGAAACAAACATTACATAGTAAAAGAAACTACTAACCGGTTCGACACAAGGTGTGAGATTTTAGGCTATGGCTATGCTGCGTCGGACCTAAAATGGCTGAAAGTGGACATTTTTTTCCGATGCTGGACCACGGTTTTTGTCGCATTTTCCGCAAAAATCGCAGTTGCTTCTTTTTTTTAGTATTTTATTCGTCGCCCGTATAAGACGGCGAGAAAATGAAGTGTTGGTGGATTATACAATATGTTGTATAATGCGCAGAAAGACGATCGTATTAAAGACGAGCTGTTGAGACTATAGGTCGTCTTTTCTACTGTAGTCTATGGGGCCGCACCAACGATCATATTTTCCGTGCTTTTAAAATGCTAAACGTGCCGAAAATATGATCGTAAAACTGTGCAGTGGAGACATAGCCTTACAATCTATTAGGGTGTATGGGTGAGCTGAAAGGTGAGAAGTGCTTGGTTTACATAATGTTCCAGTCCTGTTACATAAGTATGGGATGGTTTACATAAAATTGGATGAACCTGCCACCCATACCGTACATCTATATATGGATTGGTGCCCAAGTGCATGGAGTGTCAGTAGTGTGTGTGTGTGGGATGGTGGGTTTAACAAATAGGGATCTTGATAGTTAAGAAAATCGTGGCATTTTAAGGCATCATAAGTCAGTTTACAAAAAAAATGTGTGGGAAGGAAACCTGTATGGAAGGGTGTTCTGATTTTAGCAAATAAGACCCTTGTCTTAGTGTTTAATGACAAGTTATACAATGTTGTAATATAATTTCACCATCACGTGGCCGGTAAAGACTTTAATCCACTGGAAATACTGGTATTGTTGGCATACTTTGTTTTTTCTTTACTATTGTATTAAAAAGCAGATTCCGATATGATTTGTAGTTTTGTGGCTTTTGGAAAAAGAAAAATGTTTATTTTTACATATATGATTATCTTTCATGTGCCTATTATAACCGATGCACACTGAGTTCTGGCCACACGTTTGTTGTAGGATGTGCTAGTCATAAAGAAGAAAAAGAGGATTTAACAGAGACTTGGGTTCAGTTTAGACATGCAGGTGTTTTTTTGTTTTTTTTGTTTTTCTTTGTAGTCAAAATCAGTAGTAGATAGAAAAGTAAGAATCAGAAGAGCCCTCCAGTCCTGTTGTTGGCAATAACTGCCTCAAATGGATATGTAAAAAAAAAAATAATCAATTTTTATTTGTAAGTGTTCAGTATGTTTTCTTACTTAAAAATTACTCACAACCTCCGTCATTAATTTATCAAGGTGGACATTTCATGAATGTTTACATGGAGACAGGAAGTGGTGACCACTGGGCGGTGAATAATGCCTATTTACTTTTTTGTGTTTCATATCTTTTTTTTTTTTTAGCTATTTTCTTTTGTGTTGAAGTAGATATAAATGAGACTGGGCTGAATATTTAGCATTAAAAATTGTACTTGATGCTGTTGGGGCTCATTTCCAGCTAAAATCTTCAACACTCTGTGCATGTATATATTATAATAATAGTAAAAAGATATTTCAATATATTCTGTGGTATACAGGAACATTTATTAAAGTGTGGTCTACTTTTGACTACATTTGGTCCACTTTAGACTGGTGTAACAAGAAAAGCTGTAAAGAATGTTTACACCTTTTGGCTTAACAAATTGAGTGGCTATCAATGAAGCTGTTATTTGCCTTTAGTGGTGGATTAGTTTTTAGGCCGTGTTCACACGGCTTATTCAAGCCGTAATTGCGGGCCGGATTTCGCCCGCAGTTACGGCATGAATACGGGGCGGGAGCCGCGGCGAGGGCGCTGCATCGCCGGCCCCATAGACCAATGCAATAATTTTACGGCGCGTATGCTCCGTAAATAATGTGCATGTCACTTGCCTCCCCCCGAGTCGGATTTGCCTAGCGGGGAGGAGCGACGGAATCCCATAGATCTCTATGAAGAACTGAGGGATTACCATAGTTACTGGGAAGGAATGGCTAGCCGTACTGAAGCGCAAATACGGCGTGCAGTACGGCTCCAATCCGTCCCAGAATAAGCCGTGTGAACGAGGCCTTAGGGTGATGGCAGGCTCCATGGAAGTGCTTGTCTCTTAATGTTCCATTAAGAAGAGGCTTTCTATGACCAAAACATCCGATTTTTAGAATTGAATATTTCTTGTCTGTACGGTGGGATTATGCTATCAGTGAGTTAAAATACATTAATAACAATAGATTAAATATGAACTGATCTTGTTTTGAACTAATGTACTTGAAAGCCTTTGGAATTTTCTGTCTTTTAGATATTTTTTCCAGTGGGTACCAGAATAAGTGGAAGTGAAGAAGCTTTTAATTTCTTTCAATTTAATTGGTTTATTTTTGGGCTAGGTGTACACAGCACAGGACAAAACATGTCAGAAAGCCGACGACATTGTCTCCTATGCAAGACCGTGGTTTTTGGTGCTGATTTGCGTAAAAACCGCGGTCTGTTTTAGTTTTTGCCGTCAGCACATACAATTGAATGCAGGGCTGTGGAGTTGGAGCCTATTTTGCAGTCATAAAAGGGTCCGATTTCCCTAAAATATATAATTAGTTTGGTAACAGATAGTTTCGATGCAGTGGCAAAGAGCAAGAGTATTGGGTCCCCCAGTGCTGACTGTCTCCCATAAACTTCATTCTCATCACATAGGAGTGTACATTGATGACTTGGAGCAGGCAAAGCGCGCCCCAGGTAAAAGATCCCCGCTCCCATGGCAAACGAAATTTCAGCAACATATTTTTCACCTGCTTTTCAAAGAATAGAAAGAGTTCACCCATTTCATCAAAACTGACTGTGGCTGAGGCAATTCCCTTTATACCCTAGACATCTGATAGAGATTTTGCCCCCAACCCAAGTTTAGTGTAAGAGAGGCATTCTTTAGACCTGGTAATAATGAATCAGTTGTGAGGTCATGTATGCAGGATCTGATGGAGGCAATACTATTTCTATTAACAAATATACTATTTCTCAGACCAAATTCAGGGACTCCACAAATGTTAATGCAGTGTTTTTTCATATTTACAAATTGTATTGTGTTCTAAAGTCGATTCAATAACAATAAATTTTACACTGACAAGCAAAATGGTAACAATGTTTTGAACTTGTGAATCCATCCACTACAGGCTATTGTAATTTTATATAGTCATCTTACCTATCTTATACATAAATTTGACTTTCAAGTACTTGGCATCTGCTTAGTTCTACAGATTCTTTCCTGTAACTACTAGTTTACTGTCTTGCTCCATAAAAATCAAAAGGTGTAATTTTTATTATTTAGTTATGTATTTGGGAAATCCACCTTTGTGAGGGCGTTTTCAAGCATGCCTAATCCTTCTGCTCTTGTGTAGGATCAGATTCAAGCATGCTTGACTATAATCTGATCCCAGGTTTCTTCCATTCTTCTCAACTTTGGTGTGCAGACTGGACTGGATAACAATACAGCTTTATCTTCAACACTACCACCAGTTTTCAAAAGAATCAAAACATTGGTTTTTCCCTTTTGCTTGTTTAGTATCTGTTTTTCTTCCTAAATTAGCTGTGAATATGTATCATAGGTAATAAAACAGCCTGATGTTTACCAATTTTAACTACATAGAAAGTTATCGACTTTAAACCATGGCGCCATGTATGAGGGAGTCCAGGAGTCCTGGAGGTTTGGGAAATTGAGGAGTCGGGGCTTTGGCTTGCCGACTCCACAGCCCTGATTGAATGTATGAGAATCCAATAGCAAACGGATTACAGCAAGGGTTTATCATTACTGTCTATGCAGCACAGTGAACCATCTGATTCTTGACTGTTTCCAAATACCGCCGTTGATAAAGCTATGCTGTGTTTTTCGGACTGTATGTGGTTTTGCAGACCACCTGAAAAACTGGCAGAAAATGAGTACAATAGGGGCCTTCGAATGAAAAACTCCGTGCAGCATTCCCCACTGCACGGTGTTTTTCCGCCCTCGGCCCGGGTCCGCCCGAAAACCATTCAACAATGCACATTCTTCAGTCTGGTTTTTTCGGACGGAATATTGCGGAATGAAAATGTGAAGGAGGGCATTTCTTCTTCTTTCTCCGTTCATCACGTGGTGGACGGTCCTAAAAAACAGGACAATACCAAGGGGACGCACGCCGTTTAGGTTAGTGTTTTACACAGGATGTTAAGGCTGCAGATTCACCGTGACACATCTTCACCAAATTGCATGAAATAATTTGTTTACCTATCAATGTGGGTTTTGACTTCCTGTTTGTGTAATTGAGTAAAATCCACAATATATCTACAACATAAACTGACATGCTAAGGATCTAAAATCCAAACTGAAACGTCAATTCACATGTGCATTCTGTTCCAATTTTTTTTGGTATGGCCAATGACTTTACTGTCTGTGGTTCCTTCAGCTCTTATACTGAAACCATAAGAGATGCTTACTAATTTCCATACAGACCATATTGCGTGTTTACAATAGTTGTATTGTGGTCTGAACATTTGGTTCCACAGCTGATGTTGCAAAGCAAGTGAAATAGCAAAATTTATTTCCCCATTATATTTATAGATGTGTTGACTACATGTTATAAGGATCAAATAAAGGTTAAAAGGGTTGTCTGGTTGAACAACATTATATCTAAATGGTGTCCGGATGGGGAAAAGTAAATAAAATACTTGTCTTCCAGTCCCCCGAAGCTGCAGCTCTGGAGCTCCCTGGTATCTGCTGCCCTTCACTTCCATGTTTTATACTGACGCACCGGAGGCTCATGCTCCATTCACTCAGTGTCGAGAACACGCACCTCCGGTATGTTGGGACAAAAACTGGGAAGTAAAATGCAGGACCTGAAGGTAAATGTCTATTTTATTTATTTAAAGACTTCCCCACCCTGAACCCATTTAAAGGGGTGTTACCATGAAGTAAAATTGATGTGGGAAGCTTGAAAATTAAATAAACCTTTTCACCATTCATCATTATTAATAATTCGGTACCATTTTTGTTTTACAGTAGCTGCTCACTAGTGTATTCCCCCATAGTGTAACAGCTCTCACTCCGAGGGATTTGACCAGTGACGAGAGCTCCTCAGTCCAGGCCGCACATGCTCAGACATCACCTCTCCGCTAAGGCAGCTACTGTCAGTCTCTTCCCTGCCTAGTAATCACACACTTACTGCTGAGCATTTGTTCAACTCTAGGTGCTGTCAAACAGTGCCTGCACGTCTGGTTCGTGCAGGGATTTGAACCTAGGACCCCTATGCTAAAGGCAGAAGTGCTAGCGACTCAGCTGCATTGAAGCTATTCGCAGCTCTTTACATAAACAGACCCTTATTTGACTGGAGTGAGCACACTGCGGCAAAATACATATGTATTGGTGGCAGACAAAATACTACAGCAATTTAAACAAAATCACTGTGGGGAAAGGCATGGTGATGTCAAGCCTGCTTGGTCACAGGATATGCAGTTCAAAAAAATGGTACATGCCCTATTTAAACACACCAAAGCAAGACAAACCAGGCATGAAATGCCTACATAGTAATGCCCCTTTAATTTTATTCAACATCTTTAAAGGGAAAGACCAGATTGAAGCAAGGAGCCTGTTCAAAAAGACAGCAAGTTAGTTTTGCTGTAGTGGGATACTCCAGAACATAATGACTTGGGTTTACAGTGTTGTTAAGATAGCTGCGGCAGAATTCTAGCACAAATTGCACAAAAAGACGTACGTGACTTACACCAAATTTATGTGTTTAGACAGTTACTAGACAATTCTGAGCCTTGTCTGACAAAAGGGTGTGGTAATATGACTGTATATAAAAATACAGTAGCCTCATCTACAAAGCTGTAGTGGATGGTGAGATATGGAGCCTGAAAGCCACAAGCTCAAAACATTGTTATCCTTTTGCTTGATATTCAGTATGATAAACTAAATATATTTATTGGCTATGACTTTAGAACACAAAAAAATTGTAAATATGCAAAACACTACAAGAACATTTGTGGAGTCTGAGAAATAGTCTCCATCATCCTGCATACATGACTTCATATCTGATCTCATTATTTCCAGGCTAGAGAACGGCCTCTCTACACTAATTTGGATTGGGGGCAAAGCAGTGACCACATAGGGGCAACATCTCTAACAAGGTCAGGGTAAAAACTCGAAATTGCCTCATCCACAGTCATTTTTTAGATGAATGAATGGTTTGAATTCTTCTTCTTCTTTGAGGCAGGTGGAAAAATTTTGCTGAAATCTTTTTGCCATGGAGCAAAAATTTTCCCCTGGGGTGCTGCATTTTTGCCTTGCTTCATCGTCATCAATTACACTCCTCATGTGATAAGGCTGAAGATATGGGAGCAGTAGCACTGGCTGGACCCAATTCCTCTTGCTCTTTGCACTGCATCGAACTATTATATATTTAGGGAGTCGGAGTAGGTCCATTTTATGACGACTCCGACTCCACAGCCCTGTCACTGAGCTCGGCTCATCTCCCTCTATCATATAACCCTATATATCAGAGCTCAGCTTTTTTCCTCTATCATATACCCTATATATTACAGAGCTCAGCTTCTCTCCCTCTATGACATCCTGCTCTCAGCTAGGACAGAACAGACCGCATGATGGGTTTACTGAAAACCTGTTAGCAGTTTAAAAAGTGATTGCCTATTAAACCCCAATTACTGGTCATATCACCCGAGGCAGGAACAACTTCAATGTAATGTTTGCGTCTGCTGTATTATGTGGAGGACGTTTGGCCTACTCTTCTTTGCAGAATTGTTTTAATTTGGCTACACTGGAACGTTTTTTAAGCATAAAATGCATTTTAAAGCTCTTTGAATCACAACTCAATGGGATTAAAGTCAGGAATTTGACCACTTCAACATCTTAGTTTTGTTCTTTTTAGCCCTTCAGAGATGGACTTTTATATGAACTGCAGATCATTATCCTGCTGCATAACTCAACTGTGCTTGAGCTTTAGGGTATAAACTGACTGACGCAGTGTTAACTGTAAGTTATGCCAGATGTAGTGGGACCTGTCTTCCAAAACATTTCCATCTTTGAACCTTCAGTCTACAAAATATTATTCCAAAAGTCTTGGGAGGGGTCATCTAGATGTATTCTGGCAAATGCAAGACAAGTGTTTGTTAGGTAGATTTACTTTAGTGTTTGTAACTAAAATATGTCTTGAAATATACCAAAATTTGGTGAATCAAGTTTTTGGCACATTTTGTCATTTTGTTTTAGTCACTTTTTGGTTACTGACCGAGGGTTGGATACAGAAAAGGATGCTTTGGTTAAAAATGCGATAATGCGCCAAAATTCAGGCATAGTGGTTTGGTGCAAAGTAAGCCAACTAAGGCTGGGTGTACAGTACGTTGCTGCATATACTGCAGGTATCCATCAGGTTATCAGAGGGGCAGTACCCCGACAGATATCGTGACCCTGCTGTCACAGCCCCATAAAGGTGAATATCGCAATCGCCAAATTCCTATGTGTACTATGTTTGTTCAATTTGTCGGCAGTACACACTTTCTGCATGGTACTATGCTTTTGGGTAGTGCAGAGAAAGCGTGCACCACCAGCAAATGTAGGACTGTTTGCTTTGCTTTGTTCACTTCTATAGGGCTGTGATGCGGTATCTGTTTGGATACGTTTTTTTTCCTGATATCCCGCAAAGTAGGCAATAAGGGGGGGAAACCCAGCCTAAAAGGTTAAAAAATTTTGCAAGTTAAAGAAAACCCAAAAGATCAAACACAAGAAAATAAAAGCATGAAAGATGGAAAGTTTTCTTCTGGTTTAATTGTAAATTTTTGGTATTTTTACCTTTTTAAATGCCCCTTTTTTTTATTTTATGCATACACCAAAAAGATCCAAAATTTTTAATTTCAACCAATTTCTCCACTGAATTTTTAAAACCCGGGGGCTTTTTGCCTGGATCCAGAAGCAGAAAAATTTTTTCCCCCCAACCCAAAACAAAGGGCAAAGCCAAACATGTTACCCGGTTTTACCATCCTGTTACTTTTCCTGGTAGTTTCCAATCCGTGAGGCGTTAAAAAGAAAATGAGTTGGAAAAATGTACAACCCCGTTTCAGCATTTGATGTTCTTTAAAAGGTGATGCCCCCTTTGGTTTTTTCCCCAAAACCTAAATCCTGAGAAACCCTTAAGGTAAACGTTCACACCCCGCCCCCCTGTTTTTTGGACCCCGGGAAAATGGATCCAAAAAGGGTAAAAACCCAACGGATCAAATACTTTACCAACACGAAAAGTGCGTGTTTTGCTTTATTTTTGGGGTTTGCAGCAGGATCAAAACCTATGTTTTAAATTAGGGCTCCTGTGGCCCCCCTTTTTTTTTTCGGCCCCAAAAAAATTGAAAATGTGGTTCTTGGGAAGGATCCGAAAGAGGTTTAAAAAAAGGGGATGCGGCATGGGCAATCACTTGTGAACACCAATGCGTTTTCAAAAAAGCAATGAAAAACAGATTATTTTAGATACATGTGGGGTCGTAGATGGATCCAAACATTTCGAAAAGGGGTAAGCCAGGGTTAAAACCGCCCGGTGAACAAATTTTAAAATGTTTGGTTAAATTTTAATTTAAAAGGGTATTTTCACATGGGCAAATTTGGGCGATTTCGGCGATTTGCAAAAAAACAGCGAGATGCGGCCAAAAAGGTAATCCATATTCCCCATAGAGATGTTTTTGACCCCCGGGGAGAAAAGTGACATGTAATGACAGCTAGGGGGCCGGGCGGGTTCCGGGCCCTCCCCCCCACAATCACGCCGGTGAACATCCCCAAAAAGGTGTGTTCCCATCATAGACTTTGAGGACAACATGGGATATGTCGCCAAAGTCTATGATTGCCCCCTTTTTCCCCCCTTTTGGGCCCCCAAAAGTGTCCTTTATTTTGGGGGGATGGTTGCACTTGTGCAAAACTCTTCAGTTCGGGGTGGGAACAACCTTTTTTTTTTTTTGTTTTAAGTGTCACTTTAGGCTGTGGAGGCTGCTGACTGAGGTGATCTACAATGACAAAATCTAAAAAAATTCTCCCTATGATACAGATTAATCTGAAAAACTTAAGTCCATGGAACCTCCAGAGTAATTTTCACAAATATTAATATTTGCCGTTTTTTTTTATAATCTTTACTGTAATAAATTTCAGAGTGGGAAACCTAGGACCTTTCAGTGTTTTAGTTTCTATAAAGTTTTTTATTTGTCATGCAAAAATTTTATTTGTAAGATGGCCCCCAGCCCTTTTTTGGGCTGTTACTTTTTAAGGGTGAAAGTATTCTGTATTTTCTTTTTGGCGTGTCTCTTCCGGATAGGTTTGTGGTGGTAGCATCAGACGCTGGCAGGAAGAAAGACAGTTTTTCTCTTGAAATCATACGGCTTCCATTAACTCCTTCTGACAATGACCGAGTTTCTCTTCTGCTTCAGTTGCTGCATTTTGGGAGCAGCCCCACCGGTAAACTTTTTTTCTCTTTGGTTTTTGTGGGGGAAGCTTGAACAGTTTCTGATAGTAGAAGGATATTAGGTTAACTGGTAAATATGTAAACCATGAAGTGCTGTTGGGTTCATTCTTCTGTTACTTTGTCATCAGATGCATTATCCTTCTTTAGAAGTTTGATTTGCACATGTCAGGAAGACTTAATCTTCAGGCTATAAAATAATCTGCTTTCCTCTCGCTATTCATGTACTAGACTAATCTAGTCAGTATAGAGCAGTAGTAAAGTGAATGCATGGTGAGGAAGGTTATTCCAATGTGAACAGATAAAGCCAGACTCTTACAAGTTGTGTCTTGTTTGATATCGTTTTCCAGAGGCGCAGGCGGATTGATAGAAGCATGATCGGTGAACCAATGAATTTTGTACACACTGCTCATGTAGGATCAGGAGAATCCAATGCAGGGTTTGCAACGGTAAGTAAAATGTAGGAATTCTGTTTGTGCACTGCATAAGGGCAATGAGTTTTTCTGGTGAATAATCAAGCAATGGTCTTATGTATTAAGTGTTTAGAGGAGATGTGGGGAAATAATGTATTGCTTATGGAAAGGGGTGAGGGAGCTTTTTCATTCCCAATTAAGGGGGGTTATCTACTATATTTATAATTTTTTTAAATGGCATACTGCTGCCGTTATAAAATAAAACTAATATTCAACTCTTCTGTCACCTTTATCACAACAATGCGCAGACCTCTCTTTCCACCAGTCTTTTCTTATCTTCCCATTTTCTGTTAACCGTCGTTGCAGCTGTTGATTGGCTGTTATCCATCGTGCTGTTGGCTGACATCACCAACAAACAGTGACATCAGCCATTTCGACAGAAGACCGGTGCTGGGTAAGGACTGTGCATTGCTGATTGTAAGGTGAAAGAAACAATTTTTTTTTTTTTTATATTTCTTTTATTATTTTAAAAAGGCACCAGTATAAATAAAAAATAAAAATAAAAAAATGTCCTAGATGACCCCTTTTGTATGCTAAAATGTATCTAATCTGCATGGGGCTTCTGACTATATAAGATTCTGTAGGATTGTATACTGTTGGTTTTTTTTTTTTCCTTTGCCGCATATAAAAAACCCCCAAAAAACGAATCGGTAAGGCCTGGTTCATGTCGACGTTGGAGGTTCCATTTGGAACCTCTGTCACAGAGGTGGAAATCTGAAGCTATAGTATCCATGCCCGATGGACCCTATTAATTACAATGGGCGCTTTGGGCTTTTGCTGTGGTGTCCATAGAGATGGGAGGGAGGGGGGGGAAATAGCACTGTTTTTTCTGTCTCAACTATGGACCCTATGGCAGAAACCCACCAAACCTATTGTAATTAATAGGTCTGTTGGGTTTGGGGTGTCTGTTGTGAACAGATCCTATAGCTTCCGAACAGCACCTCAAGGCGTAGACGTGAACTTAGCCTAACGGGGTTTTGAGAAAGTTAAACTTTTTGAGTGGTTATTCTAATAATTTGTACTGAATACTCATCACTTGAATAATTTGTGCATTCATTATAAATTGGGTCCCTACAACTTTCTCCTTGCACAGCAACCTTTCAACCAACCTGCAGAGACCACCAACACTTCTAATTAAAGGGAATGTATTACCTAGATTCACATTTTAATAATTTAAAACTAGATAATGAAACACACATATATATATATATATATATATTATTAAACTGTAGTTTTTGTGGTGTGTTTTGTTTTCGTTTTTTTTTTTTTAAGCATTTTATAGCTCTGTTCATTGGCCGATGTGTCAGTACCCTCTGGCCACAGCCTCACACGTGACCAGATATGTGATGTAAACGTGATGTTCTGGACCCGCTAGGGGGTATGTAAGGTCAGCTGGATAGGGTTTCACAGATACCCCCTATCTATGCAGGCACAGTGAATGAAAGAGGGTAGCCCACGCAACTGCCGGTATGGCATAACACTTGCTGAGAGACCCCTTTTCACTAGCACCAGTGGAATCCAACTCGACGAGCCCGGTAGACTGCCCCAACTTCCTTGTTAGATGTAAGCCCACTCTGTTAATGGGATTATATCGGGCCAGAAACTAGCTCCGGTAGCATAAAACAGAACACGGATGTGTTGATTCGAGGATCGAGATAAAAGAGCAGCCCACGATTAAGTTTGAATATTTAATTGCTTTAAGGACATACTAGAAAAGACACTTCATACAGAGAGGATACAGATATATCCAATGGTCGGATATGCAAATTCAGGTATGAGGCTAGGACTTAGTGCTGTGCGACCACATGGTGGGTGTGTGATGCAAGCAAGTTCCTGGTTCCGACATGCTAACACAGCGTAACCCCCCCCCCCCCCTACACACCACACTCAGAAGACAACAGCCAGCTTCTGCTTGGCACATGCTTCTAACCCTAGATGGTCATACCCCTTCCCAGAAAGGTGGCGCTGGTACAATCAGACCCAGCTGAGTCCCAATGATGATCTGAAATCAAACATGGCTTTGCTGCTAGGTTTGTGTTAGCAGTTATCCGTATCTCCCCATCCCTTGGTTTGGGAAAGGAGGAAGACTCGGGGATGAGTGCGCCTTGTTCTCAAATGTGAAACCGGTATGCGGGTGCGACGTGTAGCAATTCCATAATTCACTATTCCAGATCGTCTGACTAAAGCCTTTTGATCTGCTTCTCATCTCTGATTAGCTGCAAGGTCTTGGTTTCATGAGGTTTGAACATGGGAAGGTATTTTGAAGCAGCGGCCTCCTGCTAGAATTCACTTCCTCTGCACAGGAGTGCTGACATGCTTAACATCTTAAAGGGGTTGTCTCACTACAAAGATTAGTTGTCAACATGTAGAGAATACTAAATAAAGACTCTTTCAAAATACATTGCTTTGTTCATTTTTTTTTTTTTTTTTTTTTTTGGAGGAGCTACAAATGATTTTATCACCTTCTGAGGGCTTTCTGGTTTCTCTAGTGACCAACCTGTTAGTTCTCCCATTCTGATTGCCTTATCTGATAGCACAGAGTGAGGTTGTCGCAGGGAAATAATAAAAAAATAGGGATGTGATCAAATCCCTAAGGGAGATGATCCATCTTTTCAGTAAAACCGTTCAGGGATGTGATCAAATCACTGACTTTCTTTAGGGAAATCACCCCACAGCGTTATTTTAACATCTTCTGTGATTTGATCTCCTTTAGGGATTTGATCAAATCCCTATTTTCATCACTTCCCTGCGACAAGGTCATCACACAGGTGGTGGCACAGAGCTGCTGGCAGCCTGAGAGCTTGTGTGTTATCTGATCTTTCAGACAAGACACTAATTACTACTGTTTACTTTAGCTCTCAAGATTCTCTGGACCTCAGGGAAGGAGATTCTTTATCTAATTAGCAGAAGTCTGAATACACGGAGCTCATATGTGAATTACACACAGCTTGACCAGGAAGTGACAGGATGCATGAATGGAATAATGCTGCTTTGCTCTATGAAACGGTGAGGTGAGGCCCTTTGACCTCGCATGATGCAGTGATCAAGTTGTATGTTACATTCATCATACATGATTATGTGCACAAACATCTTGAGTTGTTGCTCTGTTAGCAGCCAGATGGACTATCGAGAACTTGTCTGAAGACTATCGTTTTGTAGCTATTCTGACGTGGTGAGCTTTATTGATCAATGATGGATCCTGTGTTATCTTCCTAGAGCTGTATAATAGAGATCTTGCCCATCGTTGTAATCCCGTCTGCAGCGATATTGAGGTGACTGCTATAAAGTAAACCCTACAGAAGAGGAAGTGTTGGACTCTGTGGCCAGTATAAGAACTGCAAAGGATCAGGGTTTTTTTTCTTAAATAGAAGTAACATAAAAATTATAAAAAAAAAAAAAAAAAAAAAAGTTTAACAAAGTATTTAAAAAGGTGATTTTCTAATGCAACATCTCCTTTTAGTGAATATGACCGGTGATGGAAAAATAATGTTCTTGATGGAAAAGATGGCTGCTGAGCAGGAAACATGTTCTAGCGATATGCCATTACATTCTGATCAGTGATTGACACCCACAATTCTCGGAGAGGAGGGGCTTTAACGGTTTATGCCTGCTTCTGGAGAACTGCACTAGTCAATTAAATGGGACTACTGCAGTTCTCTGCATAGTAGGTGGACATGAAGCCTGGATTATAATGCTGTGGCATATTCAAAAAGTGTATTATTGCAGAAAATTATGGCTCCTAATTTGCCTAAAGAAGTTAGAGAAAAATCCAAGCAATTCATGGTGTGCTTTACTGCATGCCTAAATATAATGGTATTCCTACTGAGGCACCAAACCTGTGCAGCAATGCCATGTGCAGGGACTTTAAGGCTGGGTTTACACTGTTTGTACACCTATTTTGAAGCAGTATTTGTAAGACAAAACCCAGAGGAGGTACAAGCCCTTTCATTATACTTTTTCTCTGTTTAGGCTCCACTCTTCCTCATTTTGGCTTGCAAATACTGCTGCACAATACAGTGTGAACCCAGTCTAAGGCCATATGTATTTATTAATGATATAGTGGAAGGGATCAATAGCATGGTTTCTATTTTTGCAGATGACACCAAGCTATGCAGGGTAGTGCAATCTATGGAAGATGCTCATAAATTGCAAGTAGACCTGGACACACTGAGTGCTTGGGCATCCACTTGGCAATTGAGGTTTAATGTGGATAAATGTAAGGTTCTGCATCTAGGTACAAATAATCTACAGGCATATGTCCTAGGGGGAGAAAAACTTGGAGAATCACTTATTGAGAAAGATCTGGGCGTTCTTGTAGATCATAGACTACAGAACAGCATGCAATGTCAATCAGCTGCCTCTAAGGCAAGTAGGATATTGGTGTGTATTAAGAGGCATGGACTCGCAGGACAAGGATATAATTCTACCACTGTATAAAAGATTGGTGCGACCTCACTTAGAATATGCTGTTTAGTTCTTTGCTCCAGTTTATATAAAAGATGTAATGGCGCTAGATAGGTTGCAAAGACGAGCAACCAAACTTATAAGGGGAATGGAGCATCTTGGTTATGAGGAGAGGTTAGTAGAATTGAACTTATTTAGTGTTGAGAAGATGGCTTCAGGGGGACATGATTAATATATATAAATGGTCCCTACAAAAAGTATTGGGAAATATTATTTAAAGTAAAGCCCTCTCAAAAGACAAGGGGACATTCCCTTCGACTAGAGAAAAAAGGATTAAATCTCCAGAGGAGAAAAGCGTTCTTCACTGTAAATCTGTGGAATAGCCTGCCTGAGGAGCTGGTCACAGCAGGAACAGTTGGGAGTTTCAAGAAAGACTTGGCTATCTATCTGAAACGAAAGAATATTAATGCGTATGTAACTATGTAAAATTCTGGATCCTGGCTGTTGTCGGCTCTGGGGTCAGAGCTGGGGTCTCCCCTGGAGCAGATTGGTTCTTGCCTTGTGGGTTTCAGGGCATTAACCAATGGGGAGGCTGGGCTTAAAATCCTTGTCTCCCTCCCTTCACCCGCTTTTTACCCACCCTCGGTTGAACTTGATGGACACGTGTTTTTTTTTTTTTGTTTTTTTTTTCAACAATACTAACTATGTAACTGTCACACAGCATTGCAGGATGTAATGGAGCATACTCTGTTTTTTATTACTATTTTTTTTTTAATATGTAGACTGTGGAATGCAGTAGTATGCATTTCCATGCTGAAGGGTATTACCAATGTATTAGGATTCATCCTTAACATAACCATCTAAATGAGACGTAAAGATAAAAACCTACATTTTTTTTTATCGTGTATAACATTGACAATGTCTGTTTTTGTTTTTTTTTTGTTTGTTTTTTTAGGCTGGATCGTTTCAGGATCAGATGAAATCAAAAGGTGGCTATACCCCCGAGATTGCAGATGTGACACTTTAGTATTTGTAAGTGTGTGACATAAACATTCCTATACGCTTAATTTATATTCATTCATTAATGGCGAAGCCTAGATTGTTCATATTTGAACAAACGATGTTGGTGATTCAGTAACTTTTTTTTTTTTTTTCGAGATACAAACGATTTGAAAGCTGTCCAGAAAAGATTAGAAATGCAGTTGGGTTTATCAGTGCAGATTATGACCACAAAGCAAATTCTTTTTCATTTTCTATGAGGTTATTAAATGCATCAAACTGTTGATCCTTTTGTATAGGAATTTAAAAACGGACAACTAAAAATGAACCATAATGTCAAATGTATGCCTTGCTGTTAGCTTTTTACATGGGTGTTCAAGGAAAAAATAAAAGCTTAGGATGTAGTAGTAATAAAGCTTCTGATGGGGGGGTCGGGGTCTGTCATTGACCCCTGCCTGTCAGAAATAGTTTGTATCCTGTTATATGAAATGTTGTCTCTTGATTTGATGAATAATATGTCATAAATTGATTATAGTGTAAAGCTGAATGGATGCAAGGTTAAAATGATTGTGTTCTGTTTTTACTGTTTTTTTTTGTGTATATATGTGTGTGTGTATATATATATATATATATATATATATATATATATATATATATATATATATATATTATATGTATATGACGCAATAGTAAGACAACACTAGCGCTCTTAAATATAAACTGTATACACCTTCAACATAAAAGCAAAGAACGTGACCGTATAGTGTAACAAGCAGATGATATAGATAAGCACTGGTGTTTTAAGTATGTAATTTCCAGTAACAGGTACATGTTGCTGTAAATTCCTTATCTCAAGTAGCAGGATCTTTTTTTATTGTTATATTGAATTTTGGCTTTTTCCCCGGGATTTTTGGGACTGATTTCAGCCGTATTGCGCGCAGTACTTTGGTAAATACGGCTGAAAATGCGTCCAGTCTTTTTCGTAAAACCCAGTTCTCATAGAGGACTATGGATTCATCTCCTCTCCCGCTCCCCGGTTTCGCGGCGGGGAGTTAGGACATGACTTACCCCCGGCGGGATGCGCCTGGATAAGGATGTCTAGGGGGCCGGGACTCCCGCCGCCCCCCCCCCCATGCACGGCACCGCTGTAATTGCGGGGGGGAAATCCGTCTGCAATTACAGCGTGAATCACCTTCTAAAATACCGTAGCCTTAGTGATATTTGTGTAGTTATGTTATTGTTCAATATCCTTTTTTTTTATTTTTTTATTTTTTTTTTTTATTGCAACTTCTTGTATACATAGTCCTTGGTTTATGATACTTAAAACCAACAGATACATTTGATGTTGCCGATTTTTATCATTTGCTTCTTTTTTTTAACAGATTTTTTGATTATTTTTAGGTGAGGTGTTGTGTTACATGTCTTTTATATACAGCAGGTGAAATAATGACGTAACATGTCACCAATTTTCCAAATAATTAAATTTCTAGGTGTTGACATTAAATTCTCACCAGATGTCAGTAACAACCCATCCAATTCCCACAGGCAAAGAAATCAAATCATAGAAGTTCATAAATCCGGTTATGTGTAAAAATGAGAAATGACATCAGGGAAAAGTATTGAACACCCTTACTAAAATGTATTTAACACTTTTATCCAAAAGCCTTTGTTGGTGAGAGCCCCCCTGAGGAGAAATGCATGCATAGCTCAGGGGGGATTTTGGGGCCCTTCCTCTCACAAACCGCTTGAACCCTTCCCAGATGCCCTATGGGAAGGGGTTTTCCTGAAAATGGACCCCCGGTACGTCCTGCAGATTGTGCGTACTCACAAGTGAGCCCTGCTCGATCGTGACATGGGACCAGCGATATGTTACCGCTGGCCTCCTGCCGCATCACCCGTGGGTGATTAACTCTTAGCTGTCACGATTGCCACAGCTAAGTGAGCACTTTTTGTCTGTAATCGGTGCAGTAGCAGCACTGCTGTGACTGTACCTGACAGCCCAGATCCTTTACAAAAGCCTACATTGTGGGTATTGCCAAGCATGGTGACTGACAGTTGCCGTTCTGCTCTCTATAAATCTCTATTGGATCAATGATACAAATTCCCTAAGGGGGGAAAAGTGGGGAAAAAAGTGGCAGACTTGTGTTTTTGGGTTTTTTTTGTTTTTTTTCTTTTGTTCACCCAACAGCACATAAAATGGAATAAAAAGCGATCAAAAACTCTTAAACAGCAAAAATGGTACCAATTAAAACATCAGTTCGTCCTGTAAAAAAAAAGCCCTTACACAGCTCTATATATGGAAAAATGCAGAAATATTGTTTTAAACAATCAAAACACTTTTTTTTTTTTTTTTTATATATAAAGCGATTCAACATAAAAAAACTATATGAATTGGCTATCACCATAATTGTCTCGACCAAATGAGTAAAACAAACTAATTTGTCACACATACTGCAGTGCTACCTGTTAAAAATAAAATGAAAAAACACTACTAGGATTGCAGTATTTTCTTCACCCTGCCTTCCAAAATTAAAGCCGATCAAAAAGCTTTTTTCCCCTGAAAATATCAATAAAAATGTCAACTCATCCCACAAAAAAATCAAGCCCCTGCACATCGACGTACACAGAAAAATAGTTATGGCGGTTACAAAAACTTTTTTTTTTCCTTTTTCAAGAAGTGTTTTTATTATGTAAAAGCAGTAAAACATTAAAAAAAATACAAAATGGGTATCGCTCTGATTGTATCGACTTGCTGAGTAAATCTAGCATGTCATTTATACTGCACGGTGACCACTGTTAAAAATTAACACTACCATGATTGCTGTAGTTTGTTCAAAACGCCTCACGAAAACCTTAATAAAAATAGATCAAAGTGTCATATGCACCCCATAATGGTACCAATAAAAACGTCAACTCATCCCGCAAAAAAAACAAGCTCGTAATCCGCTCCATATATGGAAAAATAGTTATGGCTATCAGACTGACAACATAAAAACACAATTTTTTTATGAATGCATTTCTATTGTATAAAACAGGGCTATGGAGTCGGTAAGCCAAAGCTCCGACTCCCACTCCCTAATATATGGCGCATGTTTAAGTGATAACTTTACTGTAGTAAAATGGTAACATCAGGCTTTTTATCACCTTATGATACAATAATCAAGCTATTTAGGTAGAACAGACACTGACAAGCAAAAGGGTAACAATGTTTATAACTTTTGACTTTCAGGCTCCACATCTCTCCATCCACTACAGCTTTGTACATGAGGCTACAATCATTTTATAAACAATCATCTTACCTATCGTATACATACATTATTTAGTATTAGCATATGCTTAGTTCTGCAGATTCTTGTCATGTAACTGCATTGTTACTGCATTGTTAAAAATCTAAATTTGGCTTTCAGTACTACCTTAATCCTTCTGGGCTCTGGATCAGATTCAAGCATGTCTTGACCAAAATTTGATCCCAGGACTCTTCTACACGAATACAGCTTTTTCTTCAACTCGAACGGAATGTTCACACAGTGTATTGCGGCGCGTACAGTGCGCGCCGAAGTAGGTGTGTTTCTGGAGCGTACACCCGCGGCGCAGGGGGGGGGGGATTTGGCAGTACTCGAGTGTATGAAGTAACTCATCTTGTAGGACACTCGCATATAGCTCCACATTGAGGTCACCATTGATCCTGGTCAAGTATCCAACATCTTTGGCTGTGACCCCTCCCCATATCCTCAGGCTTCTTACACTGAGCCTGACAGTTCTTCCAGCTTCTCGATCCATTAGCCCCTTTTTCCTTGATTCTTCCAAACCCATTTGCCCCCATCAGAGCCCGGTCTATTGACTTTCATCTCATTGCTGTAAATCACCGTTTCCAATCTTCCATTTTTCGTACTTTTGGCAAACTCGAGCCAACTCTTCTTATGATGAGATTGAAGTCGAGGCTTCTTCCCCTCTTTGGGGCCATTATTCCAGACCTGTGTAATGTGTGTTGCCCGGTGCTATTAGGGAATGTGAGAACAGGTTGTAATTTGTCCCACCACCAGGAGCAAAACACTAACAATGCAGTTACATGAGAAGAATCTGTAGAACTCAGTAGATGCTCAATAGTTGAAGGTGAAATTATTGTTTGAGAGCCAAGATGATTGTCTATAAAATGATGGGAGTCTCATGTTGAAAGCTGTAGTGGACGGTGAGATATGGAGCCTGAAAGTCAAAAGTCCAAAATATTGTTACTCTTTTGCTTTTTGATGTAAAATATCTTTATAGGATATGACTTTCGAACACAAAAAACTTTAATAAATTGTAAATATGAAGTGAAAAATTTTGCTGAAATCTGTTTGTCATGGGAGCAGAATCTTTTCCCCTGTGGCAGTGCTTTGCCTGCTCCATGTCATCAATTACACTCCTCATGTGAGACCCAATTCCTCTTGCTCTTAGCACTGCATTGAACTAACTGTACCAATTTATTATATATTTTAGGAGTCTGTGTCGGTCCATTTTCTACCGACTCCACAGCCCTGGTGAAAAAGTAATAAAACAAACTATATAAAATTTATATCATTGTAATTGTACGGACCCGCAGAGTAAAGTTATCCTGTCATTTATACATATATATGTATATTCATACAGACCATAGAGGCTGATTTTATTATTTTCTTTGAAACAATTTTACCTGCTGATTCCAGGTTTTTCTGTAGCTTTTGGACAACTCTTGATTCTTTAAACTCCTTTGCCTGAAATCTAGCAGGGAGCACCTGGTTGCACCTTGTTGTGGTGGCCAGTTTATGGTTCTTTCCACTATTTATTCTTTCCACTATCGGATTATGGCCCCCACATTGCTCACTGGAACCTTCAGTGGTTAAACTTCTTCTGTAACCAATGCCATCCGTTTGTTTTGCAACAATAAGGTTGCAAAGGTCTTGAGCCAGCTTACTGGTTTTAACCATCATGAGATTTTTCTTGTGTGGCATCTTGGTAATGAGACACCATTTTATGGGTTATCATTTGAACCAGCTGATATTTTTCATGAAGTGGCAGGATTGCTTTCTAATTACTGATAGATTTCAACTGGTGTCATGACTTTCCATGGCTTTTTTTTGTACCGCTTTCTTCTTGTGTGCAATACTTTTTACCTGTGCCATTTCTCTTTATTACACATAACTAAATTAATGTACTTTTATAGTTTGATTTCTTTGCCTGTGTGGATTGGATGGGTTGTTACATAAATCTGGTGAACTTTGTCAATAGCACCTTTAGAAATATATTTACTTAAATATTGAACACATCATCAATGTTCTTTTTCACCCACTTTTTTTTCCCCCATGTATCCAAATTATTCCATTTAACTATTGTACCAGGTACAGCTATGCATGCAGCCACAGTGCCTGGATCAATGATAAAGCTCCTTTCTTCTGATGACCAGTGGGGCCCTGGAGGTCCAAACCATTTTTAAGCTTTTTATATACAGATGTATGTTTTTTTTTTTTTAAGACTAAAGTTGCATTATATTTTCTGCTAATTAAAAAGTTAGATCTTCACTAGTAGGAACTTTAAGGATGTTGGATTGCTTGTGCATGCTTACTATTACTATATCTTGGCCCAAGGCCATCTGAGCCTTATATGTGGCTGTATAGCTCTTTGCCACATCCATATTCTCTTACATGTGTATAAAATACATCAGAGACAACATATAAGTATATGTTTCTCAAATACTAAAAGGGGTTCTCCACTGGACAATTCCTGTCTGTTAGAAGGGTCCCTGGATAGTAGGAGTACAATTTGCCCCATGGCTGGTACTCTCATCAATTGGCTGTAACCTGGCAGTAAGGGCATGTCCCCACGGCAAAGTTTTTCAGGCGGTTTTGAAAACCGGCTGAAAAACTTTTACACGGACCTTAAAGGAAAATCCGTGCAGCGGTCCCCACTGCACAGATTTCCCGCCCGGTGGTTTTTTAGATCGCCAGCGGTTTTCGGACGGAATATGAACATGCCAATGTGAAGGGGGAGGGCTTTTCTCCGCAAACCGCAGAGAAAAGCTGTCCCCCGGCGGCCGTGTGCATGGCATAAACCGACCGGTATTTGTCCTGTGCCGTGTAAACGGCCCCTAAGTGTTCAATTTTACTGCAGTACCACCACAGTGTTAAAGAAGCATTAGGCCATGTCTTTATATTCTAAAAACGCTGAAAAAAAAAAAAGAGGTCCCATAGACTTTAATAGTAAAAAAAAAAAAAAAGTTATATGGTCTACAGCGAACTTTTTTTTTTTTTTTTTTTTTTTTTTTTGCTGGTTATTTTTTGAAACATGTTTAAAAAAAAAAAAGACTAAGCAGGGCAGAAAATTTACTATTGGAGTCTGTTAAGCGTGGATTTTGCCGTTTTGCATGGTTAGTAAGTTTTTTGTAAATAGCCATTAACTTGCTTCATATTCATTAAAACAAGGATGTCTTTGTGGCACTGGACTGAGGGTTCTCTTGAGCACTAATGTATATGGTGCTTAGTGTTAGAGGTGAGGTGTGGTGTGATTATGACCAGTGTGTGTGTGTGTGTGTATATCGAGGGAATGTGTCCTGTATATACTGTATTTTTCGGACTATAAGGTGCACATAAAAGCCTATGATTTTCTCAGAAATCGAAAGTGCGCCTTATATATGAATCAATTCTTCACTTGGGTTTTGCTCAGAACGTATAATAAGCTAATTTAGTGACCTTATTTGTACTGATTTTCGTCGTATATACGTTCGAAATCCGTTACAAATCAGTTGCAAATAAGTGTCACTAAGGGCTATGTTCACACGGTGATTTCAGAAACTGATTCACGTCAAAATTTCCTGACGTAAATACATCGAATCAGTTGCAATAAGCTTCACTAAGTGTACACGTATTTCGCATACTGCACGGATAAGTGTACATATTGTAGACTTTGTTACAACTATTTAAAGTGAGTTATTGTGAAGTGTTGAATGAGTTGCTTGACGCGAGCTTTTTCATTAATGGCGTGCCTATAACCACGTGCCCTTATATATGACCCGAAGAAGACTAACATCCTGATAATGCTTATATCCGGTGGCCTTATAGTCCGAAAAATACGGTAGTCGTTTCCTATCTTCATTTTAATTCACAAGGGTCAGAGCAGTGCTCTTTGAATCATCTAACTCTCTGCCAGAGACAGTGGATTCCTGGACATGGGTCTCCCTGATATTAACTTGTTGAGTATTAACTAACGATATTCAATGTTTTGAACTGAAACCTTTAAAACAGGTCAATCAAGGAGTTGGACACTGATAATTTAGTTGTTACAATGATATTACAATGTAATCTATTTCAGGCAGATTATCAGAGTGTTATTTGACATTGCATAGAAAGCTTATGAAGATAACCTCAACATTTAGTGAATAATGAGTATAAGTCGTCTTGGATCCTTAAGTTCTGACAAAGCAATGTTTATAAAGAAAATTGTGTCCAACATTTAATGATGGCTTTAGAAAATCGGGGTATTTTAATCTGTTTTTTCTCTTTTTGCTGTTTTTTTTTAAAACATTTTTAAAAAAAAAAAAAAAATGACTAAGCAGGGCAGAAAATTTACTATTGGAGTCTGTTAAGCGCTGGACTTTTTGGCACGTTTTTTGCAGTGGTTTTCAGTAAGTTTTTTTGTCCAATGCCTTTTAGACCGCCTACACTTTTATTAAAAACAAAGGAAAGTCTTTGTGGCACTGGACTAGGGTTCCTTGAGCCTAATGTAATGGTCTTAGTGTTAGAGGGGGGTGTGGTGTATTATACCAGGGGGTGTGGGGTATGTATGTGATAAATTTTTAGTATATATATATATATATTTAAAAAATATATAACACACACACCTCTTCTCAATCGGGGAAGGTCCTGAATACCGTAAATTTTTTTACTAAGCGCACATAAAAAACCAAAATTTTCTCAGAAATCGAAAGTGTGCCTTATATCCCATGCGCCTTATATATGAACAATTTTTCACTTGGTTTTGTTTAGAACGATTTTCACAATTTGTGACACTTTTTTGTACGATTTGTAACTGATTTTTGATATAAATACTTCCGAAATCCGTTACAAACAGTTGCAAATAATGTCACTAAGGCAAAGTTCCCCAAAGCTGATTTCAAACGTTCACGTCAGATTTTCCCACTAAATACGTTCCGAAAATTTGTGCAAATAAACTCACAAGTGTACACGTATTTCTCGATACCCCGGAAAGACAGTATTGACTTTTGTTACAACTTTACAAGTTTTAAGTTATTGTAAGTTTGAATGAAACTTGGGAGCGGTCTAGCTTTTTTTTCATTTAATGTGCCGCCTTATAATCCGGGCGCCTTAATATGAACCAAGAAACTTAAACAGGCGCCATTTATTTAAAGCGCCTTATAACCGGGGCGCCTTAATCCGAAAAAAACGGTAGTCGTTTCCTACTTCATTTTAAATTTAAAAGGGTTTTTCCCGGCAGGGTGCTCTTTGTAACACCTCCTCTCGCCAGAGAATGAGATCCTGGACATGGGTCCTCCCCCTCCCCCGAATTAACTTGTAGGTATTAACTAAGGTATATACAAATTGTTTTTTGAAACTGGAGAAGCACTTTAAAAACAAGTCCTCTAGGAGTTGTGTATCCTGATTTTAATTTAGTTTTACAACCTATATTTACAATGTAATCTATTTCAGGGCAGATCTCATCAGAAGTGTTTTGCACATTGCACAGAAAAGCTTCACTGAAGACTAACCTCAACATTTAGTGAATAAAATGAAAGTTATCAAGTCGTCTTGGAAATCCTTTAAGCTTCTGACAAAGCAATGTTATAAAGAAAATGTGAAGTGTCCAACTAAACTGAAGTCTGTGGCTTTTTAGAAATTCTGGCACATGAGATTATAAATGCATGTCACTTGTAATCCCACCTGCTTGCCATGTTCCTTTACCTTCTATCTAACCCTATATAATACTGTTACGTTTTTTTTTCTGTTGTGAAAGTTTGATATATTTAAGTCATGGTATTGTGTATATATTGTCTGACACTTTTTGTTTGATTAAAACCATAATTTCAACTTTTTTTTTTTTTTACTGTACTTTAAGTTATGTATATATATATTTCTCTCCTTTCAAATATATAGATTTGTTTGGTTAGTACAGAATGGTATTAAGACTGCCTCTATATATGCTTTTATGCACCGCAGTTCTGATGGATGAGTTGCCTGAATTTTTTTTTCATCATGATTTGGCATGATATTAGAGACATGAGAGGTCAAACTAATTCTCAGGACATGAACAATGTTTGAAGGGAGTTGTGGCTTGCACTATTGTTATGTAATCCTCACAACTTGCCCTTCGTATCTCCTTTTTACACAATTTTTTTTTATTTTTCTACAGAAATGTACACACAAGTTGCTAGAGTACAGAATTATTAGGACATTAATATATTTGACTTAAACAGTATGTTCATTAGATGTAACTATGGAACTTCTGTATACAGAGTTTAATTTAGCAGATTTTTTTTGCTTCTGTCTTTTCATTGCTTGCATTTTTGTAGTCTAGCATGAGTTTCACTTGGTTTTGTTCCCTTAGCTTAAATGTATTTTAATATGTACACTGTGTGTGCATTGATTGAAAGTCTAAATTAACTGCTAATGCAAATAAAGTATTTTATTCAGTTAGTCTGTTCAATTTTTTTTTTTATGAAAATGGGGAACCCAGCTAAGTTCAGAGGCTTTCAGAAGACATTGTACTGACTCCTTCCTCCTTCTCCTACTGACTGTGCAATCTACAAGCATGGTTGCTCTTCTAACAGTTTATGCATGTATTCATAAGAATGCATAATTCATAAGTGTTCATGCTGTTAATGCTATGCAATGAGCAGAAAATGGAGATATTTGGCGATAACAAAACCTTCTGTATAACTGATTCAGCAGAGCAAGTGCAATCCATAAATAAGAAACCTATAAGTTACTACATGTACTATCATAGAAACAAGATGAAGAGACCACATCTGGCGGGTTTTAAAAAATAAGTTTGTTTTTTTGTTTTTTTTGGGTGTTTTACATATGTCATAACTTAACTAAAAAGGGCTTCTGAGAAGCTTGGGAACAGCGCTGTCTATGCTTATTTGGCTGGAATGTCGATAAGTGGTGTGTGTGTGTGTACTCTTGCTCCCCTTCCCTTCATGCACCACAGCTTTACAAATCATACATTACGTATGAGATGCAGGTGCCACACGAGTATATGAAATTCCACTGTGAACAGTAGTGTGTGTGGGAGGATACCAAATGGGAAACCACTACTCTGCAAGAAAAAAAGTGTCTTTGGACATGTGAGCCAATAACTACTAAGTTTATTCTCTTACCAACATTTGATGCACATTTACATCATAGTGTCAGTAAGGGAGTATAGTGATTGGACTTGCTGCTCCATACCTGGCAGGTGCCAGCTGTTAATTCTAGCTGAGACATGCCACTAGAAGATAGCTCCGATCCCGGCCATTTAATTTGGATGTCACAGTATACGCAATTACCCCAATCCTAATTTATCAAAAAAAAAAAAAGACTGTGGTCTATTGTGCTATGTGACCCCCCCCCCCCCCACCCTCCACCTGCCCCCAATAGCCCTCCTTGTTCTCCCCACGGTGAATGCTGACCAGTAGTTGTGGCAGCTTGGGGCTTTCCTAAAGTCCCTCAAGCCTGCCACCTTAAGTAGGGTGTAATAGTCATTTGAGAATGCTATTGTCTGTAAAGTTAGTTTAAAATGTTACTTCGTATTGCAGTGCCCAATCTATAAAAATGACAATATTTATCCTAAACAACATAGGGGAATAAAAGATGCCTCCTCCCAAATTTTAAAAAGTGAACAAAGAGTTGCATGGATCCCAAAATAGTACCAATTAAAATCACGCTTTAGCCCACGAAAAGGGAGCAGTCACTTGGGTTTATAGATAAAAAAAAAATTAAAGTTATTGTTCCAGAAAATATTGCTGCAAAGCAAATTTGAACAGTTTTTTCTATTTTTTTGAGAGCAGTAAAACATAATAAAAATAACAACCAGCCTGCAGAATAAAGATCAATATGTGGTATATATAACATAACTCTATAGACCTTAACCTCCACCTCTCTCCCACTCTCTCCAAAACCCACCAATTTTTTTTTTTTTTTCATGTTCCCACAAACTTTTTGAAGTGGGGGTTGTAAATGCTACCATTAAAGAGTACATCTTGTCCTGCAAAAAAAAAAAAAAGCCTTCACATTTCTATGTTGGTGTAATAATAAAAATGTTAGGTGGAAGGCTGGGAGAAAAAAATGAATGTGACATAAAAATCCTGAGGCAGAAAGGTTAATGGAAACAGAATTCATCCACTACATCACAGCACATACAACTTTCTTTCAATCGGAAAAATATGCCAGAAACTGTATCATGGTTTGTGATTGCTTGAGTTGAGGCAGTATTGTCAGAGTTGAAGGGATTCTACCATGATGGTCAATGATGGATACGCCATCAGACAATGACCAGTTCCAGCTCACCTGTATGAGGGTGCACAGAGTTATTCCATACCCAATCAAAATCGGTCAACAAAGAATGTAGACCAGCAGCACCTCCAAACTTCTGTGAAAAACAATGTCCTTTATTTCATAATGTATAAAAACATCCAAACAAAATGTGGAAAACAAGGGTGGAAGTAGTGATGCTGATGCGTTTCCAACTGAATCAGTCCTTAAAGGGGTTGTCTCACTACATTGATTCATTCCTCAGTCCAGTTTTCTTGGTTTCATTTTGAATTCAGGGGCGTGTTTACTGGCTTCTACTAGGCTGCAGTAGAAACCAGGTCTGTATCTATAGCAACTAGTTCTGACAGCCTATTGGGAGAGATTAAACAGGTCTGTAGCTATAGCGACCTGAGGAGCTGATGCAGCCCATACAAGAGGGGATATCTAGGAATAGGTAGGACACTGTTAATGGACAGATATTGCAAAATGACTTGTTTTTGAAAGATCTTTAACATAAAAAGCAATCCTTGTAGTGAGACGACCTCTTTAATTGTAGCTGATCTTAGTTCTATGATTAAGGACCAATTCAGTCGGAAACGCGTCAGCGTCACTTCCACCCTTGCTTTCCACATTTTGTTTTCATACATAATGAAATAAAGGACATCGTTTTTTTTAACAGACGTTTGGAGGTTCTGCTGGTCTACATTTTTTGGTGGCTGCGCCTCAGCAATGCACAACTGATGGCCCTACCAAGGCACTCCATCCACTATACAAGACCCTTTGAGGTTAACCACAATGCTGATGTGGCCCTTGGTGAAAATGAGTTTGACACCCCTGCTCCAGGCTAATGTGAGGGATTGACCAGCAGTTACTGTATATGTTTGGTAGAGGTCATTGCTGTTCTGTAGGTTACATCAGTTGTTTTTTTTTTTTTTTTTAATTTTAAGGGCGGCCAAATATGATGCGGCCAGTGTGCGGTACTCGCCATGTGGCTGGGAAGTGTGCTGGAAAAAATTTATACTTTCTGCAGTGAATTGCTGTGGTTTCCCACCAAGTGCAGGTAATAGGTGTTTGGTTGTTGTTTTAGTTTCCCTGCCTTTAGGCTGCATGGCAATTATTGCAGCTCAGTTGCATTATGTATGGTCCACCTAAAAGTGGTCAGAAAAATATAAAAGTATTTTGCAGAACGTACTTGCATTTGTAGCATTAATAATGATTAAATGTGAGGGATCCGTAGGTTTATTACAAATTTTAAAGACTATAGAACTAAAATTGGAGAAGTACCAGGGTATTCTCTAGAACAAAAGCACTACATCGAAACAGGAAATGAATAGTACGTTAAAAATATTAGCAAAAGAGGACTTTGTTGACACAGATGGCCATTACCTTTCTTTTTCTCTGCTAATTAATGGCATTTGCTAAATCTTACTGAATGTTCATAGCCCCAATTTGATAAAAAAAACAATTTCTACTCTAGTCTATTTTGATTGTTCCTCAGTGGAACTTTAGACCATTTGATTACTTCAATGCTGTTCTCTCTCCACATTTGGACCGCTCATTGGCATCCTCCTATGACTCATACACCGCATCCCTGTTACTCACAATAGTGTAATATCACTCACTGTATGACCTTTGGTGGCTCCTAAACACTATAGACTATTATTCCCATGTACAACACACCCATTCTCAGATGGACTGCTTTTAAATCAAAGATTCTCAGTACTGGAAGGTTGTCTAACCATCCATAGACTCCACTATATTTTTGGATCACATCCTGGTAAGACTAAGTTTGTCTTCTGGAGATTTTCGCCCTATCTTTATCCCTCAGATGACTTAAAATCTTTTCTTTTTCTTTTATACACTGAACGGATTTGTTCTATGATGACAATTTATTCTACAAAAATCCCTCTCCCCTATGGGTACTTTCAAAGACGTGAGGTACGGCCATGTCACTCAAATATGTCACTTTACACTGCTCTTTCCTTGCAGGTCCAATGGATGTTTAGATAAACCCTTCTTTGAGAATAAAAGAGGTAATAAAATAGATGCCAAATGTCTTCGACACGTACAGACTTGCTTATGGTAATGGTAGTGAATTTGCCAGAAACAATTGCCTTCACCCTTGCCTTCTCCCACTCTTTAACACATTACTTAATTGAATTAAAGGGGTTTTGCCACAAAGTAAAATTGACGTGGGAAGCTTGCAAATGAAATAACCATTTTCACCATTCATTATTATTAAAAATTCTGCACCGTTTTAGTTGTTCCTTAGTGATCCATTACAGCTCATCTCCAGGGGATACGACCAGGGCTATGAGCTCCTCAGTCCTGGTCGCACATACTCAGACATCACATCTTCTCTCAGGTAGCAATTGAATGTTCAAACCCCGGGCGCTGTCATTCTACTCCTGTTCTTTGGACTAGTTAGTAATAAGTCAAACAGTGCAAATAAATAAAAAGGAACCTCAATGAGGTTTGTGCATTGATAAAGAGGAAAAAAAAAATCCACAGGTTAAGTTCCTGCAGGGATTTGAACCAAGGAACCTTGTGCTGTAAAGCAAAAATGTTATCTCTGAGCTACAGTGTGGCTACTTACAATTCCCATAATTAAACAACCTTTCTTTGACTACAGAGAGGAAAGGCCTGGTGATGTCATCCTGCTGGGTCACATGATATGCAATTCAAACAAATCACACACGCCCCCCTATGAAATGAGATTGTGGCAAAACCCTTTTAAGCTTATGGGGTGACAAACCAAGGGCTTTTATAAAGCATGTACAATTCTTATCCTCAATATACAGTATAAATAACATCATATTAGTTTTCTAAAGAAACCATATTACTGACTACAAATGAAGACTAAAATATTTCCAAGTATCAGTAAATACAGGGAAAGATATGTATAACACACAGCCCCTCATTTACTATCACTGTCTCAAAGAATTTGTAAACTTGGGCGGGTCAAATACTATTATCTGAAATACATAACACACCGATTGCGCAATGGGGCACGGCTCCCCAAAGCTTTTCTATGGGAGTTCCGAGCACAGCCGAACACACTGCTCGGCTGTACTCGGAACTCCCATAGAACAGACTTCGAGCGTAACTGAGCAACAGCGGCCAGCTCTCGGGTTTCTGCATTTGGGGATTTTTCGGCCTTTCTTTTTTCCTTTTGTGGTAGAACCCCTTTAAAGGGATTTTCTCACAATGCAGTTTCACCTTTTTTTTTTTTTCACTCTGGTCTCATCAGGCTGTGGGCCCGTTTTAAGTGGGATTACCCAATTTTTAAAGTTTTCCCCTAAAATTTGGGCTGAGACAAAAAAAAAGAGCAGGGGAGGAGAGCAATCTTCAAAAAACAAAGGCTACACCTGCTCAGAGGAGTGAAAACAACTGCGTATCTGTAAATAAAAGCTAATCTTGTTAGAAATAATTTGATGTGAAATTTTTGCACTTTTTACACATGCTTTAGGGCCCCAAAAATACGGTTTTAAAAAAAAGCATCAGTAACGTTCTATTATTTTGTATTGGAATACGAGCCATTAAGGTGTGTTCACATGGCGTACTGCGGTGTGCACAGGTATGGGCCGCAATACGCCTGCTGATAAAAATACGCGCTGGCCAGAGTGTACTTTCTTTTTTTTTTTTTTTAATTATTTTTATTGGGGAAAAAGCTTAACCTTTTCCAGTAAACCCAAAAAAATACAAACATTTGAGTAAAAAGAGACTAAAATTAACACATAGAAAAAACCAATAATCTTTTCACGTACATTTTCTTTAAAATTTTTCAAAATATTAACTGTTTAAAAATTTAAAACCCAAAAACATTTAAAATTTAAAAATTTCCCCCTCCCACTGAAGAGCTACCTTCCTAAACCCCCCTTAAAGAAATTTATCTCCAATTTTCCCAGTTCCCCACCCAAAAGGGCCCCGCCATCCCTTTTTCCCGGAGATAGTACCCGGGGTGTGCGGGAAAAGGGTTTATCAATTCTTTAATGTCCCCATCCCGCCAGAGACTTTACAAAAAGCTCTTCCAAATTTTTTGGGAAAAAAATTTTTTGTCCCGTGTGTCCCCTTTTTTGGGTTTGCCTCTAACCTATCCACTTTTCATCAATTTTCTAATTAGCCCAAATATTTCCCCCCCTTTTTCTGGAACACTTTCCTGTAACCAATGCCGTAAAAAAAGCACTTTTTTGCTACTAGAAGTATTGTGTGGACTCCTTTGGTCCCCCCCCAGCGCCTGCTCCCCTTTCCCCCTTTCCCCAAAAATCAGCAGAAAAATTTAAAGGAAAATGGGGACTTAATTTGGGGAAATTTTGGGACCTTCCCCCCCCCATAAACTCCTAAGAGTTTACTTTCAACAGCGAAAGCCTTTGGGCTTCTCCCTTTAATTTTTATATTCCTGGGGTGTAAGCCCCTTAAAAAGTACGTCACTTGTTATTACGGGGCGCCAAAGGGTTTTTGTCAGGAAAAAGCACTCAAAGAAATCTATGATTTTTTTAAACCGGGGTTTTTTCGGGGGCAAAATTTCCCCCCATAGTAAGCCCCCGCAAATAAAGGCGTGTGAACAAACCTTAAGGGGGTTTTTCACGCGGGAAGGGACAAATAACAGTTTAAAAGGTCAGGGTTTTTCCGACCCGGGTTTTTTGTCTGGTTTTTTTGTGTAGTGCACCAGCCGCGGGGGGGAACGGCTTTTTTTTCCCCTGCGATGAGCGGAGAAAAGCCCTCCCTTTTACATTGGCTTGCACAGATTCCCTCTGAAAACCGGACAAACCGGATAATACATGGACCAAATACCTTACAGTGCATATCACTATCATACTGCTACCAAACAAATCCCACTATATCAAGACCAACATTACCCATAACACTCCTACCGCGATAACACTACCACAAATTACCACCACAAAATAACTAAATTACACCCTTATACAATTACTGAATAAAGATCAGTATACAAAGACTACCATGTTAATACCATACAGTGACTATATAGTGGTATATACCAATTGTACACAGGCTCTGCAGACTGTATATTACTGCCATTCATTGTCCATATAGTGGTAGACACCAGTGTACACAGGCTCTGTAGACTTTATATTACCTCCATACAGTGTCCATATAGTGGAAGATACCAATATACACGGCCTCTGCAGACTGTATATTACCTCCATACAGTGTCCATATAGTGGTAGATACCAGTGTACACAGGCTCTGCAGACTGTATATTACCTCCATACAGTGTCCATATAGTGGTAGATAACAGTGTACACAGAATCTGTAGACTGTATATTACTGCAATATCCCATACAGTGGAAGATACCAGTATACACGGACTTCGCAGACTGTTTATTACCTCCATACAGTGGCTATATAATGGTAGATACCAGTAGATACGAACTCTGCAGACTGTATTATCCCTATACAGTGACCATATAGTGGTAGACACCAGTGTACACAGCTACACTGGTACACTAGGGTGTAGGTGGGTCCCTGGTAGGTAGGTTATAGGTAGGATCCTGGTACGTAGGCTATAGGTGGACCCCTGGTAGGTAGGCTATATGTGGACTTCTGGTAGGTAGGCTACAGGTGGACCCCTGGTAGGTAGGTGTCACGGGCAGCGGTAGTGGATCCACTGGAATACCGCAAGCGATGGCGTAAGCCACACCAGGGAGCGGAATCTAAGTAGGGCCCGGTTTTTCACCAGAGCCCGCCGCAAAGCGGGATGGACTTGCTGCGGGGGGATTTCTCCAGGTCACTTCCCCGCAGATTGCTTTGCGTGGCACCCAAGGGTGAGCGGGGTACAGAATCATGAGGCGAGCGAGGGGGGACAGGGGGGTAAGGCAGGACAGGGGGCAGAGGTTCGTGGCGAGGGAGGGAAGAAAGAGGGTAGGTAACGGGAACGGGCAAGACAAAAAAACGCTTTCCAATAGGCAATTACACAAAGATTCGGAACCAGTCGGAAGGGCAGCGACCGGCAAAACCCCAATTCCCCGGTGCGCGGGCCCTTTTAAATTAACGAGGGGCGCCGCGCCCTTAGGAGGCGGGGAGCGCGTTTCCGGGAGACAGGGTTCGGCGGGAGGCAGCCCGGGTAAGTCAGCAGGGCCCTGCTGCTGAGCGAGTGCGCCTGTGCCCGACAGAGGCCGGGGGCCCGCCCCGAGGGGACGGGTGTCCTGCGCCGGGATGAGATTGGGGCCGGGGCACCTGTAAAAGTGGTGGCCCCAGGTACAGATAAGTATGGCCGGGGCCCCATTAGTAAAAAAGGAATAAGTAATGAACTCCCCTCTCTATCTCGTTCCCCTGACACGCGAGGGGAAAAAGATTGGTTTCTCCCTAAAAAGCCTGGCCGGGGGAGCTCGTATGTAAGTTTTTTGCGCACCCACATCGCATTTGGGCAATGCCTGGTAGGCTTAAGGCCTGAGGCGGATTAGCTATGAACTTTTAAGGCTGCGGAGTCACTGCCCTGAAGCTTGGAAGTGGCCCGGGAGTTCTGAGGCAGGATCCGCTGGGCACCCAGGGGTGGCGGGTCCCGTAGCATGCTATGGGGGGTATTCCGCCAATCAGTACTAAGAGTGAACCCCCCAAAATTTTTCCCAATTATCCAAAAACGTTTTTAGCTAATACAGTTCCATGATCTCTAAAAGATAACTTTTATTCAGAACCTATACTCGCCAAATACACAGAGGGGAGGTTTAGACTTGGATTGAACTAACTGAACTGACACTTGTCATATAGTACGGGGGGGAAAACGTGGGGCTGTGCCCTACACACAAATGTTAAATCCGACGGCATTTAACCATCGCGGATCCGGTTTTGGTGCGGTTTTGAAAAAATGGGGTGGTTTTCGTTTTCCCGTTGGCCCCGTACAATAAATAAATGGAATCCAGGGCAATCGGGGCGGAAATGAGCGTTTTAAAACCCACCAAACCAGCGGTTTTAAAGGGACTGAAAAAAACTTTCCCCTGTAGACTATGCTGGATTTTTTTTTTATTGCTGTCTGTGGGACACTGGTTACAGTTGGATTTTTGGCGGATGCTAAATACTAAATCTGCTGAAAATCGGACCAGAAACTTGTGCTGTATAGACATCGCCTAGGCGTTAAAAAAAACTTTTTGGATAGTTTGGACATTTTTGGTAGCTTTTCCAATAGGTAAATTTTTTCCCAAAGGGTTTTTGCCGAAGAAATTGACGTGGAAAATTTTAAAAATTAAAATAATAAACTTTTTTCCACCATTACAATTTTGCACCTTTTTTTGTTTTAGTTTGCCCTTTTTGTCCATTTTTTAACAGCTCGTTTCCGGGGATACGCAGGGCTAAACGCTCAGTCCGGGTCTCACATGCAAAGACTTGTGAAGGAGGGAGTAGGAAAGAGTTTAACACTGAATTTTTGCTGAATTGGGACAATTCTTTTTTTTTTTACCATTTTCAGGAAACCGAACAGGTGTTTTTGAGGACCCAGTTAACCCCCAAAAAAGGGAAATCTCCAAGAGAACAGAGGAGTGACATTAATAAACTATATTTACTATTTGCCATGGGAAGCTTAAACTTATCAGTTCTCAATCTATAAGACACAAAACATAACTTTTTTAAGTATTTAAAACTTTTCACACTTTTAAAAAAACCTGTTTTTCAAACCCTCTCTTTTTTTCCCCCTCCTCTTCTGAAGGGAATAACCCCTTTCCATTATCAATTGGTGGGAAACCCCCCACTAAACGGAAAACCTTTTATTTACACAGTAATTTTAATAACCCGTAGGGATCCCCAAAATCCTACTTGGGCTTTTTTCCCAAAAATAATGGAATAAAAAATATAAGGCTTCCCCTTTTAACACCCCCCTTGCGTGGGTGATACTTTGTAGAAAAGGTGAGAAATCACAATTTAAAAATTTATGCCCGACCTCCCCAAAATGGTTTTAAACTAACCTGGGTTCATCGGGGGGAAGAGGTCCGGCACAAAAGGTGTATTACTTCTTTTATATCCTCTTAGGGGACACACCCATTCAGGTGCCACAATTAGCCATCAAAAAATCCACAAAACCCATTCCCCCTTTTTTTGCCCCACAGCATACGATACCATGTTCCACGAACCATTTCTCCCAAAACAACATTCCTCAGACCGTTCACCATCTCCATAGGGCTTGCGCCCTACTTACCATGCCGCCCGCGCCGCGTGCGTAGTAATGGAGGTACTGCCCTGACTGTGATGGGGCTTCCCCCAAATTTTCTTATTAATTGTGTCGCGGACTAAACGGACTAAAAAAGAATAGATATTACTTCCACAGCACACTACCCAGCTTTATCACCTCCATGAACCCCCTTTTCCTCCAGTCTGATATGCACATTCATTGGGGAAAACATACTGCTTGTACTGTACACTATTGCTTAGTCTTTCCCATGAACCACTTTCCCCCCCGTACCCAATAAATATTTAATTTTAATAAAACTATGCATATTTTATTGGGAATACACATCCATTGTACTGTACACTATTGTCATCCTTTCCCTGAACCAACCTCCCCCTAAAATTTTGATATACATATTTATTTTTATAAACTCAGGGCCCCTGGGTTTTGCCGCCCTCCCCCCCGCATTTTCACCTCCCCCCTTCCCCCAAAAAGTTCCCTTATAAAGGCCCGGGTAGCCCCCTAAATTTATCACGTCACCCTGGGAAAAAGCAAAACGTTTATACTTCTGTACCATTTTTATTTTTTAACATTATTGCATATATTGCATTCAAATTTGCAAAAAATCTACCAGGGAGTAAAAAAATAAATTATTTAACCTAAATAGATGTATACCAATAGATGGTAAATTTCTCCCAATCATCTCAACACAGCAACGCAAAGGATAAAAATATTGTTCGTTTTTAAAAAGTTTTTGACACAAAAAAAATACCCTATTCCCCCAATTTTTTAAATCAAACTGTGGCCCATTGGGTCCACCCTCCAAATTTCAACACAGGAAAATGGGGACAGGGTGGACCAGAAGAAGCAGGGGGAGAGGGGGAGGAGAGAAAAAAAAAAAAAAAAAAAAAAACACCATGTAACTCTGACTCCTATAGTCATGTATTTTAAACCCGGGATGTACCATGACCCTATTAATCACATATATTATTTTTTTTTCAAAAATTATAAAGGGAACAGCAAAATTAAATAAAAACTGAAAATGAAAAGCCTTCATTTAGGCCATTGGGGTCAATGTATTTTAGTCTGGATATCCATCCTTTGCCTCTTCCTGCAAACAAAACTACATCCAGAGCGCCCTTTCTTTCCCCTAGCTTTTTTCACACAGATGCCCCCAAAAATTTTAGCTCCTATTACACCATATGTAACTTCCAAAACTTGTCTCGCTATGGGGGGTTGTACACCTCTAGTTTTAAATAGAACTCAGATTTTTCGAGATCCGACGACGAAACCCTCGTATGGTTGTTCCTACATAAATCTGGGGCAGGTAACACATAGCCCCATAAATCACCCTCATGAGTTTTACAGTTATGAACTGTCCTTATCTCAAATCTTCTCTTATCCAATGGATTCTAACAAATCTTTAGGTTTTCCCATATAATGACAGAATGAACTTTGCCACAGAAAAAGAGTTTATGCGGCGGGTAGTGGATCCGCTGGACCACCGCAAGCGATGATGATAAGCCACGCCAGGAGGACGGAATCTCAGTAGCCCCCGGTTTTCACCATAGCCCGCCGCAAAGCGGGTAAGTGGATTTGCTGCGGCGTGAGGCTACTCAAGGTTGTCGTCCCTCTTACGTCTTGTATGCGATGGCGGCCTATGATGCCAGCGTGGAACAGAGTCGTAGTCCGAGAATCTCTAGTCGTGGGTCAAGGCAGAAGGTCAGGCAGGTGGCCAATGGTTCGTGGTCGTAGTCCGGCAGAGGGTCAGATGGCAGGCGGCAGAGGTTCGTAGTCGAGAACCGTAGCAAGAGGTCTTGGTACAACACGGTAGGGTGAGAATACACTTAGGAAACGCTTTTAACTAAGAGCACGAGGCAACTATGATCCAGCAAGGGAGTGATTGTGGACCGTGGCCCAAATAGGGTGAAGGGCGCCTGGCAATTTTATCCGACTTATCGTGGGCGCCTTGGCCCTTCTTAAATCCCCGAGAACGAGCGCTGCGTGCCTCCTAAAACGGGCCACGCGCGCCTCATCCGTCATAGGTGGCCGGAACGGCACGAGGAGCGAGGTCAGTGTGAGTCCTTCACAGAGCGGACCCCCCGTGCTCTTCCCGCGGGCCGAGGAGACTGGGCAGGGCCGTGACATGTTACCCCCCCCTTAGGTTCTCCTCCCCGGCCTCTTTTTTATTAGGCTGAAAGAACTAAGGATCAATTCGGTTCAGGATATTGGACGCTTCACCGCCGTGGATTCCCTGGACCTCTCTTCGGGCCGAAGTCCCAACCAATCTACGAAGAAAGAATCGCTTCCCCTGACAACTTCATGTCTAAGATTCCTTCACTAGTCAAAATCATCAGGATTCTAGTACCGAGACGGAGCAAGCGCTCCTCTGTGGAGACCCGGTTTGCAGGTCCAGAGGCGTTGAGGTAGGGAGACATGAAAGGCATTAGGAAGCCCGAGAGATGGTGAGGCAGGCAGAGTTTATAGGACACCGGTTCGAGTGTTTGCATATTCTGAAGGTCCCCATAAACCGCGGCACCCAATTTATAAGCTGGGATACTTGAGGTGCGTATGTATATTAGAAGAGAGTGCCACACTATATCTCCAGGCGGAGGAATGTTGGGGGAAATGTCTTCTCGCGTCCATGACAGCTTGGGTCTTCATGCGTGGCTGAAGCCCAGTGGATTAAAGGCTTGTCAGGTACTCTCGCCAAATTACTCCTGGATATCCTGCAGCCTTGTTTGGATCCACGGCAGGAACCTCGGAGCGGAAACCGTGGGGAGGTGGAGGGCGGTGTGACGGCCATAGTACCACCAGGATACGGAGAACGCCATTTGAGCTAGTCCCCGATGATTATATAGAACTCGTGCACAAGGCAAGCACGTTATTCGCCAATTTGTCCTGACATCCGAACATACCAAGTGCCCGTAGATAACTCCCCCAAGATCTGGTTTAACCCCTCTTACCCACCTGCCCATTTGTCTGGGATTATATGCAGAAAGAAATCCAGCTTGATTTGCGAACCGGGAACAACATGGCACGCCCGAAACTTAGAGACAAATTGACGCCTCGTCGTAGACGATGTTGGATTGGTAAACCATGCAGGCGAAGATGTGGATTAGTAAGAAGTTTCTCCGCCAATTGGGGAGCAGAAGGGAGACCATGGAGTTGCACAAAGTGGGAACAATCTTTGGAAGATTCGGCTCAGTGACCACCCAGATGACCGAGTTTTTCCCAAGAAGGGGAAGGTCCATGATAATGTTCCATGCTATGAGTGTCCATGGAGATTCTGGAAACAGGCAGAGGGAGACTAAGAGACCACGGGCCCTGGTGTGCGACCCTTGGTTTTGGGCACATGTGTGCAGGAGATAACTAGACCTGACGGTCTTGGTGCAGGGTTTTGCCACCAGTTATGTGTCGCGAGAATGTAGGGACGTGGGAATTTTCCGCTACGAGCAGGTGTGGCCCGCCAGAAGAAGAACTATGCCCCCCAAACCATAAACCCCATCCTGAGCTCGCCGGGACGCTCGTATAGTTCATCTGGTCTGGCCCGGAGGAACGTTACGGAGATCCACAGGAGCCAGCATGAGAATCAGGCACTTCAGTGACTTATGATGAGCGTGACACCGTTTCCTCCCCGATAATGTCAGACGCCGGGAGAGGTGCGTCCGGCCTTGACATTTTCTCGTCGGTCTAAGTATCTTTTTGAAATCAAAGCGCGAGAAAAAAAGAGACCACCGTAGCCCCTGGGTGTGAGGTTCCAAACTCTGAGCTTTCTGGGAGAGTATTTGGAGATTCTTATGGTCTGTGTAGAGACGTAAAAAACGGAGTGCCGAGCTCGCCTCCAACAGATGTCGCCTACACTTCCAGGCCTATTTTTATGGCCAACAGTTATTCCCGTCTCCATTGGCATAATTATGTTCACCGAGGAGCAGGTCCTTTGTGAAAAAAAAACCGCCTTTGGACGGTCCTTGCCTTAGGACCCTTCTAGGTCCAACAGCCTCCGGCTCCCACGGAAGTAGCATCCCCTCTAGCTGAAGGGTCTCTTTGATCAGGCCGGACCAAAAATAGAGTGCCGGAGGAGAAACGCTGTTTTACAGTCGAAGATAAGCTATTCATCGGCCGACGGAGGCCAACATCCTCGGGAAAGACATTCTTACGGGTAGAGAGCCACGATGTGGAGCCACCAGCGTAGAGAGAGGGAATGAAAACCCGCCGGATATAGATGGCGAATCCCTAAGAATCTTTAATCGCCCGGAGACTCGACATGGTCGTGGCCACTGCTGGTATCGCGGTAGAGTTTAGCTGGGTCCATCTGCAGACCTGCGATCGAAAACTATGTAACCCAAGGAAAGGAAGGGCTGGCCTGGGTGGAACCGACACTTCCCACTTTGGCATACCAGTCGATTGCCACCGCAGGCGTCGCAGGACCTGGCGTACTTGTACCCTAGGTCTGGAGTGTCAGGGAAAAAATCAGGATGTCGTCGCAAGTATACAATGGAACGCAGGTTGAACAAGCAAGTCCCGAACACGTCATTGACAACTCCTGGAAATACTGGCTGGGGCATTGCATAGCCTGAAAGGGTCAATCACAGATCCTCAAAATGCACTCCCCATGTGTTGAACACCGTTTTCCACTCATCCCCTATCGCGAATTCTGATGATGTATGATAGGCTCCCGGAGGTCAAATTTTGGTAAAGACCTTTGCTCCCCGGAGGCGATCAATAGCTCAGAGATAGGTTAGAGGGTAGCGATTCTTCACCGTGATCTTGTTTAGCCCTCTGTAGTACAATACACGGATGAAGTGAACCGACCTTGTTTTTCTGAACGAAGAAAAACCAGCCCCAGCCGGCGAGAGGACATGCGTATAAAACCCTGCGACAAATTCCCTGAATATAGAGCCGACATGGGCCTGATCTTCGGGGCACAGACAAGGGGTAGACCCCACCCCCGAGGGGGGACTGGTTCCGGGAAGGTAATGTCCGATAGGGCAGTCATACGGCCATGGGGGTGTAGCTTCTCACCTGTATTCTCCGAGAATACATCTCCAAATCCTGTACACTTCTTTTTTTCCGACTTTTTTGTTTCTTTCCCGCTGGGCAGACCTTGTAGAGACATTAATGGATGACTTGGGGAGGAAGATGTGACACTGGAGCGTGTGTGCCACCAAATAGAGGCATCCTTGGCACTTCCCTTCTACTCGCGAAACCCCAACGCAGGAACTTCGGCCGTCTTCCAAACAATTTGCAGTGGGGCGTGACGTTGCAAGCCATGGCATCCCAACAGGAAACGCCGAAGACTCGCGAGGCCGGACATGAACGGAGATCATCTCACGTGTAGGACCCCTACACGGAGGGTCACCGCCGGGTGGTGATGAACAGAATGGAGTGCGCTGAGGAAGCTCCCACTGACGGATGAGATAAGCAAGAGGGGCTTTCCAGGCTGTTACTGGCAAGCGATAGCGTGAACACCAGGGGAGGGCGTGAGACCCGGAACGATAGACCAAAAGCATCCGTCGTTACCTGGACTAGTGCAACAACAGTCCGTGGAGAGAAGACTGGAAGCACCTTGGGACGCCTCTCCTACGCCAACCTAGGTGCGTAGCGTCTCCCATACCTCCCTTGAGGACGCCCTGCGGACAAACTCCTACGGATATGGGTCCGGACTGCGCAGTAAGAGAGACAACGGTTCTCCATCCGTGGCGGCGGGACAGCTCTTCCTCCACCGACAATGGGCCGGGTCCACCTGCATGGGTTTCCTTGGTGGAACACAGTGTAGGATGCAGCGGAGGCCGTTTGGAAACACGGTGACCAACCAGGTAGAGACGGCGATGCTGTGCTGAGATCCACGCTCCTGGCGTGACACCTGCTTGTCTCTCTCCGTGAAACGAACGTCGAAGCTGGGTGCCGATGGATAAGTTCGTCAAAAGAAGATGGAAGGTCTCTATTGCAGCAAGTGCGTCTAATTTACTCTGATTTGACAGGCCCTTCATGAACGAGGCGCAGAGAAGCGGCGGTCGTCCACGACAGCTGCCGAGCTAGTGGTGCGGAACCTGGAAACCGCATACTCCCAACGGAGGATGTCCCCTTTGGTCGTGAGGTTTAATAGCGCTGTCCCCTTGAAGATGCTCCGCGCAGGCTCCACCGAAAACGCGGCGGAATTCGTGAGGAAAAACCTGAGTTCCTGCCAGTCCACAGGGTCATTCCGGCCCAAAGAGGTGCCGCCACGCCCAGCCAGGCTTTTCCGGATAGCAGGCTCCCCACGAACGCCACCGTTCCTCGCCCAGTCATGGGAAACTGGAATCGGTCCAATCAGCTCCATGTGCATGGATGCACTGCGTAATAAATCCTCCTGATCAGAGCTTTCAGGGGAAGACGAAGCTTCGGACCCACAGTTGCCAGCGGAGGACGCGCAGGAGGAGTGGGAACCACTGGCGAAGAGGCAGGTTGCTGCGCTGGTGAGGCTAGAATTGTGCATCATGGCGGACAGCTGACCCAATGCTGTGCTTGTTGCGCGATCTGCTGCTGACTGTTGGGCGACATATGTTTTGTGAGATCCGCTAAGACTTAGGCAGGGGCACCTGGAGGGTCCATGGCTGGAATCTAACTATGGTAACGGCAGGGTAGTGGATCCTGTCTGGACAGCGCAAGCGATGATAGTTAAAGCCATCCCCAGGGAACGGAATCTAAGTAGGCCCCCCGTTTTCCACCAGAGCCTGCCGCAACAAAGCAGGAATATGGACGTGCTGCGGCGAGAGCTACCATGGTCGTCCCCTCAGAACGTGCGACTTGCTTGCGATGGCGGCCGAGGTGCAGCATGGAACAGTAGTCTAGTCCGAGGAATCGTAGTCAGTGGCAGCAGAAGTCAGGTAGCGTCAATGGTTCGATGTCTTAACAGGCATGAAGGTCAGGGCAGGCGGCTAGAGGTTTCGGAGTTGAGAAACATAGCAAGAGGTTCTGGTAAACGGTAAAGGTCAGATATACACTTAGGGAAACGCAACAATAGATGCAGGCAAGTAGTGATTGAGGACCGTGAACCATAAATAGGGAAGCGCCCAGCAATTAGCCAATTAATCCTGGGGTCGCTGGCCATATAAAATCACCCGAGAACTGGCGCCGCGCGCCGCCTCTTAGGAAACGGGCCCCCCCGCGCCTCTGGGCCGTCAGAGGCAGCGAGATAATGCACAGGACGAGGTCAGGTGAGTCCCCTGCAGGATCGGACTCCCCGGCACGTCCCGCGGCGGCAACCCGACGCCGGTGGACGAGGGGCAGGCCCGTGACAATGAGCTCCACCGGGGACCGCAAACCAAGTTCCTTTACCAACATCCCTCAAACTTGGACTATGCACAAATTCATCCTAAGATTTTTTCCTCTTCTAATATATGACCAACCTAGATATTTAGGAATCACCACAGAGAATACTGGATCTTCTTTCAGAATGGTGGTGCCATGTCTGTCTAAAGGAATACTCTCAATCATTGGCTCTATCATCTAAAGGTACCTATACACAGCGAATTAAATACAATTTTTTTCCTTCTTCTTTTGTTTACTGATGAATAAATGTTCCTCTGTCAATAGTCAAAGCCCTAGTTAAATGCCTTCCTCAAGACATTTCTTAGGTACCCCCTTGCGATGAAAACGTGCAGTTTAAACTTTATACCTTCTATCTTCCAGTTAAAATGAACCTCTAAAAGTAGAGCACTTCCTACGATGCCCTAATAAATTTGGCCTATTGTGTACCCCTTTCTTTATTGAGAAGTATGGGTGATGCCAGCTAGAAAAGTGTTAACAAACTATTAGGTAGCTGTATTTTCTCCAAAATAACTTTGTCTGAATCTGCTTAGTTTTCATCTAACCTAATTTGAAGATCCAAAAAAATAAATTTTCTCTTCGATGAATTTCAAAGTGAATTTCATCTCAATTTCATTATCATTGAGTCTTAGATTACAAAGGTCCTTGAATAATTTACTTGATTTGCTTTCAGGGCCCAGGTCATGTCTGATGTTACCTATAATAGGGCTTTCTAGGTCTAAACAATGCAAGAAGTGTTCTGTTCACGTCATTACAATCGTTAATTTCTCATCACTAGTTATCCTTCGATCTATAAGATTTGAAGGAAGTTCCAAAAGTGACATCATATTAGACGGTCACCAAACAAACTGCCGCGCATCTCTAAACTCATCACTTTAACCATCTTCCGCGGTCGCGTTTCATTCGTCCACTGGCTTCTCTCCGCTGCAGGTGACATCCTGCCTACCTCCGGGGCCCTCCGTCCTTTACTGATCATCTTTGCCCACTTTTTCCACCTCCCTCCATAGAAACCCAGCTAACCTGCTCGCTATTTTCGCGTACGTCTTTCCCTGCCCATCCGCGATCTAGTGGCAACAAACTCACTGCTGTTCATGACCTGATTTTCGTTTCTCATTTCCCCACAACCTGCTGGGCCCTCACGAGAAACATTGGCTCCAGACTCCTGACAACCGCGTTTCCCCTTGCCTGCACCTTCCTACCAATGGCGCCCTACACTTCACCGCAACACCGCCCATACCCGAGACAGCCGGGGGGGGAGGAGTCTGGCATATCTTCACTCTCCACACTGCACTTACCAGGGCATTGCCTTCCCCACCTCACCCGCCCATTCCCCTCTTTTGAAGTCCATCCACCATTAGACCTCTATTCGGCCCGATTTTCCATACAGAGTCGCTGTTTTGTACAGACCCCCCGGCTCAACCCCCTCCAAATTCCTGGATAATTTTCGCTGCCTATTGCTCCCCTATTTCCTCTCTTTCCTGAATGTTTCCCACTCTCATCATGTGCGGTGATTTCACATCCCCTTGATGACCCCATGGTCTCCTTCTGAGCCTTACTTCAGTTTCTTTCACTGACGCTCTTCTCATGGCTCTTGCATTTACTGACTCTTCCCATCCCACAAGGACTGGGAAACTTCTTAAGATCCTGTCCTCTGTCCGTCTCTCATCAATTGTCCTTAAACCGCTACCACATCTCCTTATGCTCTCCACTGATCATAACCTTATCTCTTTTACTATCGAATTCTCAGCCTTCTCTGGACAACACCACACCTGCCCCTTCACCCATTCCGAAATATCCGGCGTCCTTTAACATCCCCGTGTGAACCTCATATGACAATTCAGTCCTCACTCTGCCCCCAAATCTCCACCCTCTCCTGTCCTGACCTGGCTGTCAATCAATTTACAACGAAACTCTCACAACCACCCGGACCAATTGTGCACCTCTCCACATCCGTACCACCTAGAGTCGAGACGCCGGCAGCCAACCTCAACTTCGGTTCCCTGCAACGATGCCTCCATGATGTGTCGTGAGCATCTTGGAGAAAGTCGAAGCTAGCTGCAGACTTTCTCCACAACAAATTCATTGCTCATGACTATCACACTGCCTTCACAGCGCCAAACAAAGAATAATTCACCTCCCTCATCTCTAACCTAACACAACAACCCAAAACGACTGTTTGACAACTAGTCCACTCCTGCTCGAAACCTAAACCTCAGGCCCCGTCTCTGACCTCTGTGCTGAAGACCATGCCACCCTCCCATTCAAAGACAAAATTGACAGTATCCACATAAACCATCGCATACAAACCCTAAGCATAACCCATCCTGTCCCCTCCCCGCACATCCTCTATGTTTCTCAGCTCTTGTCCCCAAGCACAAAGAAGGAATAATCCCAGGCTTACTCACTGTCTCTCGCGTCCCATCCACCCTGCTCTAGCGAAACCACCCATTCCCTCCCACCTCCTCTCCGTCTATTTCTCCACTATCCTCTCTCAAACCTACTGCAATATCTGTAAGCCTCTCATCTCCACTGGATCTTCTTCCCATCCTCCTTTAAAGCAGGCCTACTATAACCCCCTACAAACAAAACCCATCCCTGGACCCATCCTGTGCTGCCACCTACCGACCAAAGTCTCTCACCGTCCCTTATCCTCTAAGCTTCCTGGAACGCCTGTCGATCTCCGCCAACATCCGCTATCGTCTCTGCTAACTCTCTTCTCTTCTAGAATCCTCAACAATACATGTTCCGCTACTTTACACTCCACAAACCGGAGCTCTATTTAAAAGTCTCTAACGATCTCCACACAGCCTAAATATCAGCAGGCAAATACGCCGTTGTTTGATTACTCTCTGGATTCTCCTCGTGCAGCATTTGAACACTGTTGAGTCACCATGCATCTCATCACATGCTCATTCACCATTGGCATCCAGACACTGCTCTGCGCTTGGTTACTCTTCCTACCTCTCTGACCGCTTCTTCAGGCCTCATTTGCAGGGTTTCTACTTCCTCTCCTCTCCCTCTGCCAGGTGTCCCGGTCAGGGGTGCAGTTTCTTGTCCCACTCCTCTCTCCAATCTATACAGCCCCATTGGCCAAACCATCAGTAATTTGGCTTCCAGTGACCACCGTCTACGCTGATGACACCTCATTATACCAACCTCTTCCGCGAGAGCCTCACTCCTGCCCTGCTACAAACACCAGTGTCTGGTCTTGTCCGCTGTCAACTGACATCATTCCTCTCTCTATCTCCAATAACCTCGCGACCAAACCGAAACTACTGTTTTTTATTCCCTCATCTACTAACCAACCCCCCCATTTCTGCTATTTTCTCTCTGCAGTGTGGTGGCATCACCATAACACCTAGTCAGCACCCTGATGTCTTTGTGGGGTTAATCTAAGACTCTGACTGACCTTCACCCCATTATCCAATTCGCCTTTCCCCCTCCTGTCACTATTTGCCACCTCAAGAACAGTCTCCAGAATCCGGTCCTATTCTCACTGAGTTGAAACAACTCAAACGCTCATTGGTTGCTCTATTCCTTTCTCGATCTTTACTACTGTAAACTACTTCTTATCGAGTCTCCCTCTCTGAATCTCGACCCTCTTCCCATTCTATCCTGAAATGCAGCAGCCAGGCTTGTCTTTTCTCTCCAGCCGCTATAACTGGCTGTCCTCTACCCTGTTGTCGTCACTGCACTGGTGTCCCACCAGGTACAGAATACAGCATAAACTAAATCATTCTCACTGATAAAGCTCCTGCCACAGTTCGGCAAACCCCCAATTCCTCCCTCATCTCTGTCTATCTACTGCCTCTGCCCGCTCACTCCGGCTCAAGCTACGTACAGCTAAACTACAGACTACAATCATCCCGAAACTCCCATGCACTATTCAAGCTTTTGCGTACTGTGCTGGCACCCCATTCTCTGGAAACATCCTACCACGTACAAGTCATTCACACTCCCAGCCTTCGCAGTTTTAAGAGTGTGTCCATGAAAACACAGCTTCTCAGTGCAGGCCTACCACAACCCCTAATTGTTAACCCCCACACCGTTCTATCACACACAATTTGTCCGCCCCAACACTTTGGGCACTCACAGGCAGCTATAACTGTTATATAGATGTACAGTCCATGTTGGCAGGTTCCCAAATTTTATGTAAACCTCCCCATATTTTATAAAAGCATGGCTGGCCTTTGTAAAATTAGCACTTCTCCCGCCTTTGGTTCCCCCAGGCACCCCTTTATGATTGTAAGCGCATTTTGCGACAGTGTCCCTCACAACCTTGTGTCTACACTGTAAGTAGCTTTCACTGGATGTAATGTCTGTCATTTGTCTGTAATTATACCCTCTACATGGTACAAGTGCTGCAAAAATATGTTGGCGTCTATATAAATAAAGATTATTAATAATATGTAATTTATATTAACATACGTCTATGTCCTTGTGTTAAATTTATTCTACCTGAGGACATCGGTCCTTCCTGGTATTGGACACAACCTCATTATGACACTTTTTGGTATTGCTTATAAGGTAGCAATATAGGATTCACATTTAAACAAAAATTTCTTCTCATCCGCAGTAAGTTACTTTTTCTCTATTCCCAGGTCCAAAATATCCTTTTTAATTCCTTCAGAATACTCTTGGATGATCTTGTGAAAGCCTCTCAAAGTTCTGAATCATCAGTATTCCGCACAACCATTGCTCTATATTCTCTTTTTATTTCAGGATTACAAGTATTACGCACCATTGGTCACACTGGTTTGAGTTTACTATCTCCCTGTTAGAATTGTAAATTCCTGCGATAGCTAATTGTTACCTCCATTTTAAATCCAACTTCGTAGCAAAATGTATTAAAATCTTATATACCCATACAAACTCATAAATTTTGGCATGGGAGTAAACAGTAAACCATATGCCAAACACCTGGTCCTAGATTTTTTCTGTTAGCTATATGAGAGGTTAAAATATCATCTTAATGCTCCTCCTTGTTAATAGCAGGATTAATTCCCCTTCTCTTGATCCCCTCAAGGTAATCCTAGGTTGTTGTCTAAAAAAAAAAGTGGAACATTTATGCATTTTTGAGAATGCTCCTGGAATTGAGTTTTGCATTGTGTTCACAACCTTTACCATTTCCCTGCCACTGAATGGCATATTGTATTCCGATTTAAAGTCAATGCCTGTGCTCCGCATACCATGGCCACTACACCACAGGATAGGCAGAAGATGGATAATTATTAGATCAACATTAATCCGTTGCTCCTTATTAGGCATCTCTTAGGATTTGATCTTGTACATTTGGGTAGAGTGATTTTTCAACGGTTTTTCTTACTTTCCATACCTTTGTTTTTTCTCTGACCTGTAGTACCTTCCTCCAAACGAGTTTTATTACCCAGCGAATGACATATAAATGGGGACCATGTGGAAGGATTATCTTTCTACACAGTAAATCTCTGATAACAAATCTGAATATATAATTAGGGTTTGAGGAGGTAAAGTCTACTTGTTTCTCCAAATATAACCTGAATGATTATCAAAATCTTTCCGTATCTCCTCAGATTATTTGTTATGTTTCCTTTCTTAATTTCTTCTCTCAAGATTCTATATGTCGTTGTATATTTGCTGTCTAGATTCAGGGGAAAATCTGGTATGGGTTCCCGAAAGTTATTTATTTCCGACAATCTCCTGATATTCTAGCTTGTTCACCTTAATTTATAAAATGAAAATTCTTTCGCGTATTCTGACAGGGTATTATCATCACAATTTTTAAGAGAGCATTCAGTTACATCAAATTTTTCCCAACCCTTGAGTAAAGATGGGGTCCTCTAGATGTGTATTAGGTCTCGAAACTGAACCTTAATCCTCTATACACAAGTTGTTGTTGTATATATGTACTGCTAGACTAGCTACTTCCCAGACTCCCCTGAAATTTGATTTGGGGGTTTAGTTTGTAAGATCTATATTTACATTTCTGAACGGCTTAGTAAGGATAATAGTCTGCATTCAATGGAATTGTTGATTAGAAAAGAAGAAAATTATAAACCAAAAACAAATTTTTTCCAAAACGTACTACCAGTAGGTAAAGAAGTATCCGCAAAAAACACATAACGAAAAATAATTATACCAACAACACGCAAAAAGACGTGTTTTCCTAAATATATAACTTTTAATGAATAATCCTAAAATTTTAGAAGACGAATGACAACACCTAAACAAAACAAACATTGGTATAGTACAAGATGCAAGTGTGAGTGCTGGGAAACCTCATTAGAAAGGAAAGACTCTATTTCCCTCACTTGACCTGTATCATGTTTCTACGACAATAAACATGAGGTATTTTCGCCCCAACATAGGGCGCCCCCGCTGGAAAACCTAGTCCCTAACACGCACTATCGCCAACAACAAATGTCCCTACATTTTTCAAGTGTCCCCTCTGCCTCATGCCTCTTTCCGGTACTAATATGGGAAAATTTTATAACAGTCATGCACAACAAGGCTACAACACACAAGCAATACACCTTAAAGATGGTATAATAACAAAATAGAGATACATACATTCCCCAAACAATTGCCCTTAGAGACAAAATGGTAACCAATATAGTACCGTGCAGGTATATGGTTATAGACGATAGTGACTAAAAACACACAAGCGTCTATAAGAGACGACAAACCCTCATAGTCAAAAGTTGGTGAGATAACCCTCAACATAATGTGCGAGTCAGCACCTCAGTTGTAGGCGAGAAAAATGATTTCAAAAAAGCCACTAATCCTAACTAACATCACTCCAGTGGCCAAAATCAATACAATTCAGAAATCTGGTATCACCAATGGTAAGGTCTCCTGGTAGAGTGTCAGTAAGGTCTTTCATTCCGACCCACAGACCAGTGGCGTAGTCGTCCCTCCTATAAACGTAGCTACGTACATAATGCCGCTGGTTGCCGTACGGGGCCGCACGCCAACTCTCGTCAAGTCGCAGGCCTTAAACAAGTCCGGCGCGACGTACTGAATCGTGTCACAGAGGTCGTGGCACACAGAATTGCTGCGACTCACGGAACCGTAACCAAGCGACCAGAGTACACAAGGACTGCAGAGCAGGGTCTCTCGTATGGTCTACGACGCAGTAGTGAAATGCTGCGTTATGTGTTAACCAAATTGACCACTTTGGTTTATAGCATCCGCCGATGTCCGCAATGCATCTATTCAGAACCCAATCCTATACTTATACATATCCAAATAAAAGAAACTGTCCCACGAAATACATTAATCACAGTACTCTTCTTAAAGTTAGATCATATCGCAGTCCTTATTCAAAAAGGAACCACTACAAGGAGGAGGGGAAAAAAAAGGGGAACATGGTATCTTGAGGATCAAATCATAGTGACATTCATATATATAGAATATACAGCGAAAATCGCTCAATGATACAGCAGTAAAAATTAAGTGTTCATTCAATCCCCAGGGCCGATGTTTTAGGCCTGAAAATTCACTGAATTCTCTCTATTTAAAAGGAACTATCCCAATACACCACCTTTGAAGGTGGGACACCACAGACACCCTATCAATTGCCATAAACACATTCCATGTCGCTTTCTCACTTCCCCACCGTGTTGTGATCATGCACATGACGTCCACTGGTGTGTGCTTATATTATTTCTAATATCGTTAAGTGCGTCTCACCCCACTCCCTGCGGAATTCGTCTAATTGTTTGTTGCCCGAGGTGTACTCGAAGACCTACATGACTACAAGTGCCTTATAAATGACCGTCCTTTAACTTCTACAATTAAGAAACTGTTTAACTCTCAAAATCCTTTTCAATAACATTGCCTGGTGAAAAGATTTATTCCCCGACTTAATGAGTCAACACGCTACAACAACACCTCACTGCATTTAAAATGAACCACATAGGGTGTGAAGCATACCATGTTTAAACCAGCCTGGGTCTCATAATGCGGTTTACCAGTCCTGTCACAAAGGTTTTTACCACCTATAGTAATGTGGGGATAGTCACCTACAACTTTTTTAAGATTCATCATTCCTTTTAAGAATTTCGCCAATTTTTTGGAGATACTATTTCTTACTGTTAAGCTGCTCCAACGAATTTCCCAATCAGGTCTAAATACCTTATCTTTTTCAGATTTACTCTTGGGCACCAAAAGAGTCTTTCCCACGGACCTTTTTGATAGCATTCTGACTATGCTTCTTTCATGCACCCTGACTGGATAACCACGGTCCTGAGAATATCAATCTCAAAATCAGAGCTTGTGGTTTAACCTCTAACTGAAATTCGAACATTATGCCTAGTCTAAGGATTGAGACCTTTGGAATTCCCCTCTTGAAATTTGTGGCGTGGACTTATTAAAATTGTATATTACAAGGTACCCACGGTTGTTTTCTTAATCAGATGTCCAAAATGGAAGAAAACAGAGGATTAGATCTCATACGTGAAACTAATTTAAATGCATTGATTTCAGTTCAAAAATTCAACAAAAACCCCTAAAACCTCTCGGCTGTACCATATCCATAGTATATCAAAAATCGGAGATATACCTGTCCAGATAATTAATTTCATCTTTCCCGAACGTATTACTGCTCACTAAAGACATGGACCAACCTCCCACACCAGCCCAGGAGCCAATTCGCAAAGGTACCGTGCCGCACAGGCACAACCCATGGCCCCGTGCCCCTGAGGTCTGGTTGTAATCTATCAGTCACAAAATGGTGAAAAAATTCTTCGAGAGGGAATTCACTGTAAAAGACCCGAACGAAATGTTATGTCACAAATAGGCAACCTCTTCGGTACTCAAAAATGATCTGCACAAGCCTGTAACCCCGCAGCGTGGGTAAATTGAAGAGGAATACATTGCTTCTAACTCAAGGCTTGCCAATGATGGCAAGTTTCAGGGACAGATTCCCCTTCCAATTTTCGGAAGGAGATCCATAGAGTCAACGGGTATACGAATGAAGTGTTTCAACAGAGAGTCTTGATAGATCATATCAATATAGTTCACCTTCCACTGGCTGGCAAAGACTCCCCAACTTGTCAGACAACACATTGTCTCCTTTAAGTGGACCATCTTTTGTGGGACCGTTTTGGTAAACAATAGAATGTACCTGTTATTGGATATTTAGGGAGCATATATTCAAGTTCTTCACTACTAATAAGGTCCATACTTTTAGCTTCCAAAAGAATGGATCTCAATTCATCGTGATACATCGAGGTGTTTTTTTTTCCAAAATGTCGTAACCCTCTCTATCCTTTAGGACATCCAGGCATATCTTCACATAATCTTCGGTGTTCATAATCACCACATTTCCCCCCTTATCAGAGGGATTTATGGTGATCATTTTGTCCTCAGCCAAAGATTTAATACTTAGATATTCATTTTTGCTGCAATTCCATTTAACTTTAATGTCATTAATTCTTTCCAATTCCTTAACAGTAAGTTCAACAAACAAATCAATATGTGAAATTTCCCCTTGAGGGGGTGCCCTAATGCTTTTATTCTTAAGGTCCGTAAAAGGACCCTTCCCTTGTTGTCCCGATGGGACCTCAGATAAACTCTCCAATAGTTCAACCTCTTCAAGCATCTCTATAGGTATACCCAATTCAGCACTACGTTTTCTATCTTGGGAGCAAAAAAATTTATACCAATATAACTTCCGTGCAAACAGATGGAGGTCCTTTACCCAGTGAAATAGATTAAATTTCTCAGTGGGTACAAAAGAGAGGCCTTTATTCAAAATTGACATCTCAGATTCACTCACTATTTTGTCAGAAAAGTTAATCACTTTATTATTATTTTCTTCATTTAGCCTGATTCTATTAGCTTGTCTTCCAGATAGTATATACTCGGTCTCTGGTCTGGGGACTCGAGAAGAAGGACTCCCTCTACACATGTTATCAGATCTTAGGAGGGATTTCGATTTCTGAGAGGCTAGGGGAGTCTTTCCCCCAAAAAAGACTGTTCTCTTCCACGACCTGACCCTCTCCTAGATGATCTACCTCGACCTCTTGGCTTTCCTCGACTATTTCTCGGTCTCTTCTCGGAATCAGAAAGGTCCATATCGGTAGACGAAAGGTCAGTCTCTGGCCCACGCCTAGAGTTTTTATCAAGGACAGAGTATACCTTATTCTCCTTAAAATCGTTGATATCTCTTGTGAACTGTCTATGTTTTTTTCTTTAATATAATATTGATACCTTTCGATAGTATTCTGAAGTTGTTTCTCTTTGACAATAAAGTCGTTCTCTTGCTGAAATGTCCTAGTTACCTCTATTTGTTCCTTGAGTTTGTTGTTTAATATCTCAAGGTTCAATCTTTCCTCCTCTAACAATAGTTGCATGAAGTTAAGTGAGCTTGAGGTGGCTAACTTCTCCCATTTATTCAAAAAAGCCGGTGTTTTACATCTAGTAGCTGGAACAAGTGTTATCCTCAAGCCCCGTGGCACTATCCCCTTACTAATGTATGTTTCCAAACTTTGTACCTCCCAAAAAGATGCTAATTGTTCTTTATACAATTTAGTTAAGTCTCTGAAGGCTGCCTTAAAAGATGGCGTATATCTTTTTTGAATTAGATTCTCCTCAGAGAAAACATCTTTTACTTCAGATAAATATTGGTTGGGATCTATGCTTGCAGACAAAAAACCTGCCATAACCTGGGTACCAAATTAACAAAAAAAAATATAAACCAAAAACAAATTGTTCCAAAACGGATACCAGTATGGTAAAGAAGTATCCGCAAAAAACACAACGAAAAATATATACCATAACACAAAAAAAAGTGTTTTCCTAAAATATAACTTTTAATGAATATTCTAAAATTTAAAGACGAAGTGCATACACCCAAACAAAACAAACACTGGGTATAGTAAAATGCAAGTGTGAGTGCTGGGACCTAAGTAGAAAGGAAAAACCTATATGTCCCTACTTGACCTTATCATGTTCTACACAGAAACACGAGGTAATCGCCTCAACAAGGGCGACCCCGGCTGGAAACTAGTCCCTAACACTCACTATCCCTACAAAAAATGTCCCGACATGTTTCAGTGTCCCTCTCACACCTCTTCAGGGGACTAATATGGGAAAATTTTACACAAGCCCAACATGGGCTACAAAAACATGCAATACACCTTTAAGATGGTATATAACAAAATAGAGATACATACACCCAAAACAATGCCCTAGAGACAAATTGGTACCATATAGTACCATGCATGTATATATAGACTATAGTGGCTAAAACACACAAGCGCTATAAGAGACACAATACCCTCATAGTCAAAAGTGTGAGATAACCCTCAACATAATTGCTGTCAGCCTCAGTTGTAGGGAGAAAATATTTTCAAAAAAAGCTAATAATCGACTATCATCAATCCGGGCAAAATCAATCATCAAACCTGGTATCCCATGGTAAGGGTCTCCTGGTAGAGTGTCAGTAAGGTCTTCTGACACACAGACGCAGTGGTGATGCGTCCTCCTCGTCCTTAATGCCGCTGGTTGCCGTAGCGAGGCGCACGCCAAACTCTCACAAGTCGCGCCTTAAAACAAGTCAGCGCGACGTACTTCCGGTCACGGCATCGCATCACACAGAATGGGCGGCGACTCAGCGAAACTGTAACCAAGCGACCTGAGTACACAAGACGTGCAGCAGGGTCGCTCGTACGGACGCAGTAGGTAATGCTGCGTTAGGGTTAACAATTGACCAGTTTGTTATAGCATCGCCTTGGCCGCAATGCATCTATTCAGAACCCAATCCCATACTATACATATCCAAAGGCAAACTTAAACTCTATCAGTTCTCAATCTATAAGACACTAAAACATAACTTTTATTATTTACTTAACCTCTATACACACTATTTAAAAACCTGGTTTCTAACCTCTCAATTTTTCCCTTCCTACTTCTGAAGGCATAACCCTTTCCATTATCAAGTCTGGTGGAACCCCACCTACTAACAGGAAAACCTTATATATACACAGTAATTTACTAACTCCAGTACGGGATCCTAAGCATCCTTCTGGGGCAGTTATCCCTAATCTAATGGACATAAAACATATAAGGCTTCCTTATAACACCCTATGCAGCGGGTGATACTTTGTAGACAGAGGTGAGAAATCACAATTTAAAATGTCATGCCTGACCTCCCCAACATGTTTCACCAGCTAACCTGGCTTCATCAGGGGTAAGAGGTCTGGTCACATGTGGTTTTCAAAACACAGGTTTTTAAATAGTGTGTATAGAGGTTAAGTACATAATAAAAGTTACGTTTTAGTGTCTTATAGATGGAGAACTGCTAGCGTTTAAGTTTGCCTATGGCAAAATAGTAAATATAGTGATTAATAGTGTAATGACTTGCTCTCGTCGGGACGCCCTCCTGGGCCGTCCTGGGGGTACTTAGCTCCGGATCGCCGTCTCTTGTAGAAGGTATTGGCACACCGACAAAGGCTTCTGGTTTAAACTGGCCTCAACCAGCTTTATTGAGGCACCGTATACAGAACACAAAACAACAAAACATAAATAAAGTCCTCGGCCGTCTAGCCACTGACTACACATTCAATGTGTCCCTCACTAATGTGGCCTATGCTACCGCACAGCACCACATACCACAGTATTCCACTGGATAATAGGCTTTCCTCAAGCCTCCGGGGGCCAGAGCTCTCTCCCAGCTCTGCTGCTCCAAACCTTCAGGTAGCAACCACGCCCCCTGATCTCCTGTTGTAGGAGGCCTTTAATAGGTGCTCCAGATGCACCCAATACCTGGGGCTGGAACCAGAAGACCTGGAACGTGGGAACAACCACCCACCCAATCTGCAGTTGTTCCGGGAAGGCCAGCCCTTAATGGACTGAACATTAGCCGTGCTAGGTTATAAGGGTCAGCACCCTAAATGCTGCTGACCGACAATACCTGGCTTCCCCACCGAGACCATGCTCTTGGTTGCACGTACGCCAACTACTCGCAGAACCATGCGACACCTAAGGTCGCACCGTGACATAATCCCTCCCCTTGATTAAAGGCCGTAGGACTTGATCACCCTGCAGAACACTTCCTCCGGGGTCAAAGCCCCTACTTTGGGGCAACATCTTCCTATATCCTCAGGGGCAGAGACAACATTTTTCACGTACAACTCAGCTGTGGGCTCATAGCACGCATTCATCCTACAATCGGCGACTGACCGGTCATAGCCACTTTCTATAGATGGTACCACGCATATGTGCTCTGCCACCTTGAAGTCCTCCCCTTCAGTCCGCATGCCGACATTCACAGGGTTACTACTAGCAATCTCATTACCAGCGCCACCACACCAAGTAGCCTTTTTCTCCACATAGACTAGTTTTGTATTGTGCCCAGTGGGCAGTTTCCTCACTATTTTAGGTCTCTCAGAAGATCCCTGGTTGGACCCAGCAACCCCACTATCTTCCCCAGAAGCTGTAATGACAGCACACTTCTCAGGGTCACTATCCACCATGGCCACTTGGGGCGCACCTGAGCCCAAACCTGCTACTTCTTTGTCCGCAGGACTATGGGGAACCCAAAACCTCTCTTCAACACAAGTCCGCGGGTCCTCACTGACCATCCCATGCTCCTTAGGGTCAGCTACATTCCCTAATTTCTTGGGACCCTGGAGCTCCGCCTCTAGGCTACTAGCTGACATCTGGCCTTTCTTAGTGACCACCTCAGTGGTGATAACTTCCTTTGGACTAGGATCCACTGTGGCCCCCATAATATGCATGCTAGTTATATCCTGGGCACTGCTGAGAACCTCTGCATATAGGAAACCCTTGCTGTTTACCTCAGCTCTGTTACTGGGGATTTCCTTACCATCTGAGGGTTCCAACATACTGACCTGCCCCTCACTAGCGCCTGAGCAACCCCTCTTTGCAGGCTGTAGCAGCTCACTTTTTGCATCACTTCCATCGCTACAGTCCTTTTGACTACTGCAGTAAAAGCTACTGAAAATGCAGCAATCCTTGGAGCACATGCACTCAGCTGCACTACAGATCCCAGCATGACGATTATCTTCATTCCCTGCAGTGTCACAATCTGGATTTCTATCACAGATCCACTTCTCTGTAATACCCTGCTCAGGGCTGCACACAAAATCTGCCTTGGCACACGTTTTCATTGCACAAGTTTTTTCATCATTCTCATCTGCATAATCAGCATTATCATAACCCTGAAGCACTGACACATTGCCGTGTCCATTCCCACACTGAAATAGAGACTCATCACTGAGTGTTTGTTTCCCATGGTCAATAACCACCACATTCACACTCCTAGTCTCCTCATACATGGTATCCAGGGTTTGCCTTCTCCCTTCCAGGCAATGCATCAGCCGTGTTCACACCAGGCAACTCAATCACCTTTTCTACACCAGCAGAGTGCACCTGATTGCTACTGGTGACCACATCAGCTCCATGGGGAACTGCATTGACAGCACAACTCTCAGGATTGCTATCAACCCCCAGACATACCGCACCTGCACACATTGTGCTATTACCAGCCATAACCACTAGAGGCGCACCTGAAACTTGCACGTTACCCTCCTGTACACACAGTGCGCTGGGGCCATGGGAACAGACATTTGCGGACTGGAAACCAGACGCTTCACACACAGCTGCTGGACATCATACTCACGAACTTTTCCAGCAGGAGATGCAGAGGGAACCTTGTTGCTAGGGGCAACCACATTAGCTCCATCTGAGCCTGTAGGGGTAACACATTTCTCCAGATGGACATCCCCCACAAAACACACATCCTCTGCACTACTCCCAGCACTGTGAATCACGACCTCTAGGGGCACACTTGTGCTAGCCTGCTTTACAGCTGGGGCTGGTATTTCTGCAGAAGCAAACTCACACTCTGCAGCTACTGCACCTCTAGCCCCTTGTTTACAAAGAGATGCAGTAACTGGAGCTGACTCTGGGACCCAGCTACACTTCCCCTGCTCAGGTAGTGGAACCAAGCTGTTTAGTACAGGCACATTTATCTCAATAACATTTCCAATGGACAATATTGCACATATGTCCTGCACACAAAGTCCATCAGACTTTACAAGTCCACTTTTCACAGTTTCACCACCCTCAGGACTTTTCTCAAGGCCGGGCAGTGTGTCTGCACCTTCATTTTTCACCTTCTGGTAACCAAACACATCCTGGACTTGGCTGACAGTCTCAAAACCCATGTCATAACTAAGTGGAACGGTCTTACCAGGTATGCGGTCTGGGTGCAGTCTGGACCTCTCCTGCTGACTGTCCCTGTCAGCCATGGGTGGGGCTCCACACACCTGGAACTCCAGAGCTTGGGGCTGCAACCTCTCCGGCCTCCTCCTGAGAGGACAGTCAGGAGCACATTCTGCTGCTCTATGGCACCTCCAACACGGCGCTCCCTGCTGGATGGTGATAGCAGGCTCCTGCTGATGAAATGGGTTGCCCTTGGTAACGGCAGCACGCCGGTCCATCTGCAACTCGGCCTCTCCAGACGTGGACGCACGCTTTCCTGGACTACAAGGCCTCCTGGCCACAGGACATCCCCTCATGCACTCGTCAGGTTGGTTGCCCATAGCAACGGCTTTCCCCACTTCTGGCTTTGCATCCTTCTGCATACACACAGTCCTTGTTAACCCAAGACTTGTCAGAATCTGCGCCTTTAGTTTGGGGTAGTCTCTGGTGTCCTGCACAGACATGTCGCAGTACACCCTCTGGGGTTTGCCGGTCAGATAGGGCGCCAGGACATCAGCCCACTGCTCTGTGGGTAGCCTCTCGCTGAGCGCTACTTGCTCAAAAGCTGCAAGGAAGACCTCCACATCTTCCCCTGCGGCCATCTTCCACATCGCCCCCCGCACCGCACTTCGGGCCCTCAAGTCCTCCTCTGCAGACTTCATCTGTGACACAGCCTCTCTGCCGGTCTTCAGCTGTGCCTGGAGCCTTAAATGGCTCTCTCTCTGGTCCGCTTCAAGCTCTGCCCGGAGTTTTCTATTATGATCGAGCTGCTGGGTCATGCGCTGTGCCCACAGTTTGCTCATCTCCTGCTGCTGGGCAGTCATCTGCACTAACTGGGCGAGCAGCTCCTCCATGGCAAAAAAAAAAAAAATAATAATAATTTTTTTTTTTTCAAAGCCGCAGTAACAGTCTTTTAACGCACCACTTCGTGCCAGCACTTCACCACTTCGGTTGTGCCAATTATGCCCACGGCATCCTCCACCATATGTAACGACTTGCTCTCGTCGGGACGCCCTCCTGGGCCGTCCTGGGGGTACTTAGCTCCGGATCGCCGTCTCTTGTAGAAGGTATTGGCACACCGACAAAGGCTTCTGGTTTAAACTGGCCTCAACCAGCTTTATTGAGGCACCGTATACAGAACACAAACAACAAAACATAAATAAAGTCCTCGGCCGTCTAGCCACTGACTACACATTCAATGTGTCCCTCACTAATGTGGCCTATGCCTACCGCACAGCACCACATACCACAGTATTCCACTGGATAATAGGCTTTCCTCAAGCCTCCGGGGGCCAGAGCTCTCTCCCAGCTCTGCTGCTCCAAACCTTCAGGTAGCAACCACGCCCCCTGATCTCCTGTCGTAGGAGGCCTTTAATAGGTGCTCCAGATGCACCCAATACCTGGGCTGGAACCAGAAGACCTGGAACGTGGGAACAACCACCCACCCATCTGCAGTTGTTCCGGGAAGGCCAGCCCTTAATGGCTGAACATTAGCCGTGCTAGGTATAAGGGTCAGCACCCTAATGCTGCTGACCGACAATACCTGGCTTCCCCCACCGAGACCAGGCTCTCGGTGGCACGTACGCCACCTAGTGGCAGAACCATGCGACCATCTAAGGTCGCACCGTGACAATAGTCACTCTCTCTGTTCTCTTGCGAGATTCCCATTTTTTTGGAGATTATTTGACAAGTTTGGAGAACAGGAATGTTCAAGTGGGGAATCTAGGGAATGGCAGGTTTTTTGAGTCAGAAAATGAATTTGGATACTTTTTCACAGGAAGCTAATGTAGTATTTTCTAATCAACCAATTCCATTGAATGAATCTAATATCCATATAGCCTTTCAGAAATAAATAAGACTTACAAACAACAAATTCGGGCAGGCTGGGAAGTAGCCAGTCTAGAGACATATATACAACAACAAATTGTGTATAGAGGATTAAGGATCAGTTTGAGACCAAATACATATTTAGAGAACCCCATTTTTATCAAGGGTTGGGAAAAATTGCTAACTGAATGCTCTCTAAAATTGATGAAATACCTGTCAGAATATGAAAGAATTTCATTTAATAAATTAAGTGAACAACTAAATCAGGAGATAGTGGAGATAAATAACTTTCGGACCCATCCAGATTTCCCTGAATTAGAACAGAAATTACAACGAAATATAGAATCTCTGAGAGAAGAAATTAAAGAAAGGAAACACAACAAATATCTGAGGGATCGGAAAGATTTTGATAATAATCAGGTTTATATTTGGAGAAACTGTAGATTTACCTACGAACCTAATTTATATTCAGATTTGTCAGATTCAGAGATTTCTGCTGTAGAAGAATCCTCCACAGGTCCCATTAATAGTCATATGCAGGGTAATAAAACTGTTTGGAGGAAGGGTCAGAGAAAAAACAAAGGTTGGACAAGTAAGAAAACACATAAAAAATCATCTACCCAAATAGTACAAGATCAGAATCCTCAGAGATGCAGAAGAAGGATTAATGGGATCAAATACATTATTTTCTTCTGCATCCTGTGGTGTGGTGGCCCATGGTATGGGAGCACAGGCAATGACTTCAAATGGCAATACAAATATGCCATTAGTGGCAGAAAATGGACAGGTTGTGACCACAATGCAAACTCAATCTCAGGAGCATTCAAAAATGCAAATGAATCAACTTTTTTTTAGATCAACCAAGGATTACCTTTAGGGATCGAGAGAAGGGGAATTATCAGAAATAACAAGATACGGAGCACTTCATGTGGTTAATTTCTCCTCTCATAGACTAACAAAAAAATCAAAAACAGGTGTTGGCATATGGTCTAACGTTTACTCCCATGCCCAAATTTAATGAGTTTGTATGGGTAAAAGATATTAATCTTTTTGCTAGAAGGTTGGCTTTACATAAATATCACAAATTGAAAAATAATGATGAGCAAACCTTTAGGAAACTAGAGGAAAAAACATTGGGTGAACTTGAACAATTGCAGGTGGAAGGTGAAGGAGACCACATAATTCTAGATATACCCTTGACTAATTTGAAACCAAAATCTAGGAATACACCTCCGATATCACAATATAATTTATTGGATACGTTTGTGGAAGTAGTAACGCAAGATATAAAGAAACTAGCACTCAGACGACAACCATCTTCCTTAAATTTAAAATGGGAGGAACAATTAGCTATTGCAGAATTACAATCTAACAGGGAGATAGTAATTAAACCCAGTGACAAGGGTGGTACTATTGTCATCTTAAATAAAAGAAAGTGGTTATAGAGCAATGGTTGAGAGAATACTTGATGATTCAGAAACATATGAGCGGCTTTCAAAAGATCCAACCAATGAGTATTTGAAGGAATTAAAAAGGATTTTGGACCTGGGAATTGAGAAAAAATTAATTACTGAGGATGAGAAGAAATTTATGTTAAATGTGAATCCTACTATTGCTACCTTTTATGCATTACCAAAAGTGCATAAAGAGGTTGTGCCAATACCAGGAAGACCGATAGTCTCAGGTAGAAACAATTTAGCACAAGGACCCAGCACGTACACTCACCGGCCACTTTATTAGGTACACCATGCTAGTAACGGGTTGGACCCCCTTTTGCCTTCAGAACTGCCTCAATTCTTCGTGGCATAGATTCCACAAGGTGTTGCAACGATGCTCAATTGGTACCAAGGGGCCCAAAGAGTGCCAAGAAAATATTCCCCAACCATGACACCACCACCACCAGCCTGAACCGTTGATACAAGGCAGGATGGATCCATGCTTTCATGTTGTTGACGCCAAATTCTGACCCTACTATCCGAATGTCGCAGCAGAAATCGAGACTCATCAGACCAGGCAACGTTTTTCCAATCTTCTACTGTCCAATTTCGATGAGCTTGGGCAAATTGGAGCCTCAGTTTCCTGTTCTTAGCTGAAAGGAGTGGCACCCGGTGTGGTCTTCTGCTGCTGTAGCCCATCTGCCTCAAAGTTCGCCGTACTGTGCGTTCAGAGATGCTCTTCTGCCTACCTTGGTTGTAACGGGTGGCTATTTGAGTCACTGTTGCCTTTCTATCAGCTCGAACCAGTCTGCCCATTCTCCTTTGACCTCTGGCATCAACAAGGCATTTCCGCCCACAGGACTGCCGCTCACAGGATGTTTTTTCTTTTTCGGACCATTCTCTGTAAACCCTAGAGATGGTTGTGCGTGAAAATCCCAGGAGATCAGCAGTTTCTGAAATACTCAGACCAGCCCTTCTGGCACCAACAACCATGCCACGTTCAAAGGCACTCAAATCACCTTTCTTCCCCATACTGATGCTCGGTTTGAACTGCAGGAGATTGTCTTGACCATGTCTACATGCCTAAATGCACTGAGTTGCCGCCATGTGATTGGCTGATTAGAAATTAAGTGTGAACGAGCAGTTGGACAGGTGTACCTAATAAAGTGGCCGGTGAGTGTATGTTGACCGTATACTGATGCCCTTTGTCAGTGGCCTTCCTTCGTATCTTTAAGATATGAAGGACACTGTGATGAGAATTAACGATCTAGTAATGAGTGAAAGTACACTGATTGCAAGTTTAGATGTAGAAGCCCTATATAGTAACATCAGACATGACCTGGGCCTGAAAGCAATCAAGTATTTTTTGAACACAAGAGGTACACAATTTATAGAACATAATGATTTCGTTTTACAGCTATTGAATTTTGTTTTGACACATAATTATTTTTTGTTTGATGGTATCTTTTATCACCAGATAAAGGGAGCAGCCATGGGCACAGTTTGTGCGCCAAGCTTTGCTAATTTATTTTTAGGTTGGTGGAGGAATGCTATTGTTTTTCTGAACACTTTGAAATATTCACAGATCGGATTTTGTTTGGGGGGCGCTTTATTGATGATATTTTGATTTTTTGGGATGGTAGTGAAGAATTATTCAAGGCCTCTGTATCTAGACTCAATGATAATGAAATTGGGATGAAATTCACCTTTGAAATTCATCGAGAGAAAATTAATTTTTTGGGATCTTCAAATTATGTTGGATGAAAACAAGCAGATTCAGACAAAGATATTTTGGAAAAATACAGCTACCAATAGTTTGTTACACTTTTCTAGCTGGCATCCACCTTCTCAAAAAAGGGGATCCCCATAGGCCAATTTCTTCGGGCTCATAGGAATTGCTCTACTTAAGAGGCTTTCAATGAAGAATGTATAAAGTTAAATGCACATTTTCAGGCAAGGGGTTACCCTAAGAAATGTTTGAGGAAGGCGTTTAACAGGGCTTTGACTAGTGACAGAGGACATTTATTAATCAGTAAACAAAAGAAGAAGGAAAAAACTGATTTAATTTGTTGTATAGGTACCTTTGATGATAGAGCCAATGAAATGAGAGGTATTCTTAGAAGACATTGGCACATTCAGAAAGCAGATCCAGTATTCTCTGAGGTGATTCCTAAATATCCTAGTGTCACTTAGAGAAGAGGAAAAATTCTTAGGGATGAATTTGCGCATAGTCATTTTGAGGGAGATGGCAAAAAAACATGGTTACAGTCTCCGGAGGTAGGCTCATATCCCTGTTCATTCCGTCCATTTATATGGAAAACTAAAGAATTTGTTAATCCCATTGATAAGAGAAGATTTGAGACAAGATTTATGTAGGAAAAACCATACAGGAGTTTTGTCGTCGGATCTCGAAACATCTGAGTACTTTTAAAACTAGAGGTGACACTCCCCTAGCAAGACACATTTTGGAATGGTGAAATAGAGGAGCTAAAATTTAAGGGCATCTGTGTGAAAAAGCTAGGGGAAAGAAAGGGCGATCTGGATGTAGTTTTGTTGCAGGAAGAGGCAAGATGGATATATAGACTCAATACATTGAACCCCAATGGCCTAAATGAAGGCTTTTCATTTTCAGCATTTATTTAATCTTGCTGATTCCCTACATAATTTTTGAAGAAACATGATATATGTGATTACATACGGTCACTGGTACATAGCACGGTTGAATACATGACTATAGGAGCATCAGAGTTCACATAGGTGTTTTTTTTTGTTTTTTTTTTGTTTCTCTCCTCCCCCATCTCCCTCCTGCTTCTTCTGCCTCCACCTTGTCCCCCATTTTCCCTGTGTCTTGCAATGATGATGGGTGTTGATCACATGAGGCCACAGTTTGTATTTAACAAATTGGGATATATGTATATTGTTTCTGTGTATGAAGAGCTTGTTAACAACTGAACTATATAATATATACACTTGCGTTGCTGTGATGAGATGCAGTTCGGGAGTAGATTACCATCTATTGATGTATACATCTATTTAGGTATAGATTTATTGTTTCTGCTCGCTGCGTAGATTTTTTGCTAATTTTGAATGCAATATATGCAATACACTGTATATAAATACAATGGAGCACGAATGTATTAACGTTTATGCATATTCCCATTGTGACATGATGAATTAGGTGGCTAGCCGTGACCTGTATGAAGGAATCTTTAATGGGGAAGGTGGGAGGTGAAACTGCGGGAGGGAGGGCAAGCTAACCATAGGGCCTGTAGCTTTATTAAAATGAATATGTATATCAGATACAGAGGAGTGATGGTTTATGGGAAGTGACTGAGACAATAGTGTACAGTACATTGGAGTGTGTATTCCCAATGAATATGCATAGTTTTATTTAAAATGAATATGTATATTAGGTACAGAGGAGAAGTGGTTCATGGGAAGAGACTAAGACAATAGTTTACAGTACAATGCAGTATGTATTCCCAATGAATATGCATATCAGACATGGAGGAGAAGGGGTTCGAGGGAGGTGATAAAGCTGGTAGTGTGCTGTGGAATGTAACATCTATTCTGTTTAGTCCGGGCATGGTAAGATAGGGCGCAAGTCCGCTATGGAGATGGTGAACATGTCTGAGGAATGTTGTTTATGGGAGCATGGTGTTAGTGGCAGCACACGGTATCAGTATGCATGTAGGAGAGCAAAAATGGGAAATGGGTTTTGTGGATTCTTTGATGGCTAATTAGTGAGCACCTGAATAGGGTGTGTACCTAAGAGGATATAAAAGGAAGTGAGCTACACCACATGTGACCGGACCTCTTACCCCCGATGAAGCCAGGTTAGCTTGTGAAACATGTTGGGGAGGTCAGGCATGACATTTTAAATTGTGATTTCTCACCTCTGTCTACAAAGTATCACCTGCTGCAGAGGGTGTTACAAGGAAGTCATATGTTTTATGTCCATTAGATTAGGGATAACTGCCCAAGTAGGATGCTTGGGATCCCTTACTGGAGTTAGTAAATTACTGTGTATATATAAAGTTTTCCTGTTAGTAGGTGGGGTTCCACCAGACTTGATAATGGAAGGGGAGTTATTCCTTCAGAAGTAGGAAGGGAAAAATTGAGAGGTTAGAAATCAGGTTTTTAAATAGTGTGTATAGAGGTTAAGTACATAATAAAAGTTATGTTTTAGTGTCTTATAGATTGAGAACTGATAGAGTTTAAGTTTGCCTATGGCAAAATAGTAAATATAGTGATTTGCAGTCTTCAGGACACCAATTCGGACAACAAGACACTGGTTTTAACTTGTTCTACCCAAAGTGATAAGGCATAGTTACACATTATCTTACTCTGACAATGTGAGCGATTCTCAAAATGTATAAAAGGATGTAATCTGCAAATAAAAGGGCAGTTCTGTTGTGCTCTGGGCACCAGACCGCTTATATGGTTGAGCACGATTGTTTCACTTGTTTGATCATTATACGAGTGTATAGCAGTCTGTAGCTGCTTCTAAATTACATCCACTCCTGTACCGGACAGTAAGAGTGTGTGATCACTCTAAATTGGCTAAACCTATCAACATCACCTCTCCTCTCAGGCAGCTACTGAGTGTTCAAACCCCGGGTGCTGTCATTCTACTCCTGTCCTCTGTACTCCTTAGTATTAAGTCAAACAGTGCAAATAATAAAAAAAACCTCAATGAGGTTTGTGCATTGATAAAGAGAAATAAAATCCACAGGTTATGTTCCTGCAGGGATTTGAACCAAGGACCCTTGTGCTGTAAAGCAAAAATGTTACCTCTGAGCTACAGTGTAGCTACTTACAACTCTACACATAAACAGACCTTTCTTTGACTAAAGAAAGGAAAGGCCTGGTGATGTCATCCTGCAGGGTCACATGATATGCAATTCAAAAAAATCACACACGCCCCCTTCTAAGCACACAGAGCTGAAGAGCTGGATACAGGAGGTATTAATGAGATTGTGGTAAAACCCCTTTAAGCTGGATAATAGATGGTAGCTGTAGGGTGGGCTCCAAGAATCAGCTCCACTGATGGGAACCAGGAATCGGCTCCACTGACGGGCCCCAGGAATCGGCTCCACTGACGGGCCCCAGGAATCGGCTCCACTGACGGGCCCCAGGAATCGGCGCCACTGACGGGCCCCAGGAATCGGCTCCACTGACGGGCCCCAGGAATCGGCTCCACTGACGGGCCCCAGGAATCGGCTCCATTGACGGGCCCCAGGAATCGGCGCCACTGACGGGCCCCAGGAATCGGCGCCACTGACGGGCCCCAGGAATCGGCGCCACTGACGGGCCCCAGGAATCGGCGCCACTGACGGGCCCCAGGAATCGGCGCCACTGACGGGCCCCAGGAATCGGCGCCACTGACGGGCCCCAGGAATCAGCACCACTGACGGTCCCCAGGAATCGGTGCCACGGACAGGCCCCAGGAATCAGCACCACTGACGGGCCCCAGGAATCGGTGCCACTGACGGGCCCCAGGAATCAGCACCACTGACGGGCCCCAGGAATCAGCACCACTGACGGGCCCCAGGAGTCGGCTCCACTGACGGGCCCCAGGAGTCGGCTCCACTGACGGGCCCCAGGAATCGACGCCACTGACGGGCCCCAGGAATCGGCGCCACTGACGGGCCCCAGGAATCGGCTCCACTGACGGGCCCCAGGAATCGGCGCCACTGACGGGCCCCAGGAATCATCTCCACTGACGGGCCCCAGGAATCAGCACCACTGACGGGCCCCAGGAGTCGGCTCCACTGACGGGCCCCAGGAGTCGGCTCCACTGACGGGCCCCAGGAATCGACGCCACTGACGGGCCCCAGGAATCGGCTCCACTGACGGGCCCCAGGAATCGGCGCCACTGACGGGCCACAGGAATCATCTCCACTGACGGGCCACAGGAATCGGCTCCCCCAGGTATCCCAGTCCGACACTGCTGTTCATTCAAGTGAATGGCTGCCAGAACCCACAAGCATTTAACAAGGTTCCCAACGCGGAACCGCATTGAATTCCTCATTAAAATGAGCTGTGTGAACAAAGCCTTATAAATACTGGTGCAAAATCCGAACTAGTCTGTATGAAGACTGCTTTGTGAATCCACACCTGCACTGATTTTACGGCAATGAGAGTGAGGTGAACTAGTCTGAACTATGGAGCGGAGGAGGAATCCACATCAACGCCAGTGACGACAACTCACAGAACCGAAAGCTCAACACATACAAAAAGGGGAGTTCATGCGAGAGATGTGCGCATGCGTCCGAAAAAGCGAAGCCCAAAAAAAGCGTCCACTGCCTAGCGTCACTTGTTGCTATGCAGATCCCGGTAGGAGGATCCTGGGACAGAACCGACTCCTACGGTCACAGCGCTTCCCTTGCCCGGGCAGAGCGATCAGAAGCCTGGGCTCTGCGTGTTTACAGGGAGTCATCGGCCGACAGCAAGGGGCGATCCGGGGAGGAAGCCGATCTTATCGCTGACACCTTATTAGTGCGGCTGAGCCTACATGAAACCCCGGGCCGGCCGATTGTCTGACTGACTGTCCGATTGACAGCTGAAATGGAGCTGTCCGCTCTGCTGGGCCTCATACTACTGCTGCACCTACCGCGGGTAACGTACGATCAGCTGCGGCTGACAGCCCAGTGCTCTGGAGATGTGTGTGGGAGGGCTGCTGCCGGGATACACTGTGTACACATGGCTGTGGCAGCAGTGCTGGCAGTTGTGGTTCCACAAGGATCACTCCATGGGAGACAGAAGGTTGTGGCAGTGGAAGGATGGGGGAATCCAGACCTGTTCTAGAAATCTGATCTCAAAAACTCGAGCACAGCCAGTGCTGCCCCCACTCATGCCCCCAGGGGCAGAGATCAGCGGCTCAGTGCCCCTTATCACCACCGTGCCAGGCTAGAGAATCTGATTGCCAGCACTGACTGTGTAGCCTGGCATTGTGATTCATCAATGCTCCCTAACGGAAGAGAGGGGCTCCACTCAGGACGGACTTTAGGGGGAAGGGAGACAGGACAGGCCCCGGGAAGGATTGGGGTGTACACTGTATGGCATTACTATTATCTGCACTCTTGTACCTGGACAGACATCTATAACATAGGGCATAGCATCCCGCCAACAGGCAGATCCTGAAGAGCCTCTTATACTAGGCCCAATAATGGGGACTGGTGAGCGGGGGCCCTGGGCATGGTGGGTCCTCAGGTCTGGAGATGCCTTTTAATGAGAAAGGCAGAGCAAGAGGAGAGTGCATAAGTCTTGTTTAGTCATGTACAGGGGCTATAGGGTGGGCCCCAAGAATAAACTCCCCCAGAGGGTCCCCAGAGTGGTGTCACCTCCCCCGCCTGAGGGTCCCCAGAGTGGTGTCACCTCCCCCGCCTGAGGGTCCCCACATTGGTGTCACCTCCCCCGCCTGAGGGTCCCCACATTGGTGTCACCTCCCCCGCCTGAGGGTCCCCAGATTGGTGTCACCTCCCCCGCCGGAGGGTCCCCAGAGTGGTGTCACCTCCCCGCCTGAGGGTCCCCAGAGTGGTGTCACCTCCCCCGCCTGAGGGTCTTTACCCCACTGGCCTGCCCGAGGGTCCCCAGCATCCCCCCAACCCGAGGGTTCCCAAAGTCATGTAACCCACCTCCCCCCGAGGGTCCCCAGAGTCTTTACTCCATCCCCCCACCCAAAGGTCCCGAGAGTCCTCCCCGCCGGTCTGACACTGGTCCCAATCACATCATGCTTCCTGGCTCCATCGCTGGTATACCTTCAAAAAAGTATCCCAACATATACTGTAGTGAAGCCACAGGGATCAATAGGATGTGTTATGTTTGCTCTATTTCCAGTTCATATACTGTTTATGTAACCGATACTAAAGCAGACGTCTTTAAAGGGAGAAGTCTAGTTTGGCCTTTTGTTTAGCTTCAGTATATGTTACCTTCTTATGGTGTCCTGACCGATACCTGCAACAGAGGCAGGACATGTGATGTGAATGGGGTCTTGTGTCGTATGCCAAGAGTGATACCGCACTATTCAGGAACACTCCAGCTTGTTTTTTTTTTCGAAGGCTTGTTCCAGCCATGTAGTTAGATGGAGAATCAATAGGACCATGCCATCAAGGTGTGATAGGTGCAGGCCCCACCTTGCTGAGCTGTATGTGAAACGCCCATAAAAATTAATGGGAAAAAACTGCGCCCAGCTGGTAGTGAGCTAGAGCCCGCCATGCACCCAGAAATACGGAGATGAGAACATGCTTCAATGGTCACTTTTGTATTAAAAAGAACATTGCTGTGTTTGGCTGTACTCGGAAATCACATAGAACACAATGGAGAGTTGTGCGCAAGTGTGATCGGTGCCATTTTCGATCGATAGCACTCTGCTGCCTTTTAAAAATAAAAAAAAAAGACTTCTCCTGTCACCTGGGATCCAGCTCTACCCCCTGCTCGCCCTTCACCCATATTTTGTTGTCTTTTTACCAGTGGAGCGTCACCAGTGCAGCCGCTGATTGGCTGTAGCAGTCACATGCCATTGGCTGACATTGGTGTTTGGAAGTAGGTGCTCTGAAAGGTGAGGTCAGCCACTGACATGTGACCGCTGTAGCCAATCAGCGGCTGCACTGGTAAAAAGACTGGAAGAAGACAAAACACAGGTGGAGGACGAGCAGGGCGCAGCGCTGGATCCCAGGTGAGGGGAGAAGTCTTTTTTTATTTTTAAAAGGCAACAGTGTCCTATTAAGAAAATAAAAATAAGTTGGAGAACCCCTTTAACAAAGAGGCCGTGCTTTTCTTCAGATATCTGATATAGAGGACTGAATCCTCAAGGGTCCGGCCACAATGCAGTTGTAATATGCTGGTCAGATTCCGATTAAGAATCCGGCCAGTATATTATCGTCTTTTGAATGGCTTTGGGGGATGGGTCTGTCTGCGATTTTTGGATTTGGACGAATTGAACTGCACAGCTTCCGCCCAAAAACGGGGTGGAGGATTGTGCATGCTACGAGTGTTTCGGAATGCTGACGGTGTGAAAATACACCCAGTAGGGAAACCACAGAGTGTAGACTACTGGGTGGATTTTCTATTCACATCTATGGGGATGGTTGACAGTCAATTTCAAATCTGAACATCCAACTGAAGCCATTTTGAGTGCCCTTCCTCCCCCCTCTCTTTTATTATTAATAGTTCCTCTCCCCCTTTCTCTTCATTTTCTTCCCCCCTCCTCATCTCTGTTATTTACTAGATTAGAGAGTATCTCATGGGAAAGACTCCTCTGTTTCTTTGGAGGACTTTTGTTGACTTTGCTTCGACATCTTGTGCCTTACTTACAGATCCCTTTATCTTAAACTTGATTCATTTTTTTGTAGATCAGGCACCGGCTGGTTACGCTTGCCCCCTTTTTAGAGGCCCCGGGCCCGGGTGTATACTAGGGGGCCCTTTAACCCAAAAATTGGCACCACTGGGGTCGAAACTTTGGGTTTCCCCCGCTTGGCCCAATATTGTCTTTAAATTTCCCAGTAAAGGGCCCATGTTTTTTTTGTTAAAAAAAAATTTTTAATTATTTTATACCACCGGGGTTCCCGGTCGAAAAATTGTCAATATTTTTCTCTTTGGGCTTACTTTCATATTTGATTTAAAATTGTTTATAAAAAAAAAAATGTTAAAAAAAACTTTAAATTTGAAAAACCCAACAAAAAACCCCTTTGCTGTGGGCAGACCCCTTGGGGCTTGTTCAAAACGGCGTTTTTGTGATCCTTTTACGGGATCCTTTTAGGGAAACCGCAAAACAATCTAACAATTTCAGTGTAAATAACTTTAAATTCCCAATAAAAAAGCCTTTCGCTGCCCCCACGGGAGATCGCTGATGCGCTTTTTGAGAGCTCATCCCTGCGGAAAGGCGTTTTTCCAAACCCCCCCCTTTAAAGGGGAAGGGGAAAAGCCCCTTTCCTTAAATCCCGGTTTTCCCCGCAAGTGAAAGCCCGGGGGGGAGATAATGGAGCCCCGCTTTTGGCATTTTGTCCAAAACCCGCCCCAAACACCCCGGGGTACGTATCAGCTGCGCTTTGCATCCTAAAAAGCGGATGCAAAAAACCCGCAGGGGATTGGCTGCAGGGGATCGCGGAGGGCGCGGCCAAGCAGGGGAGCAAAAATGAAAGGGGGTGGGTGGGGGAGAAATTGAATTGAGGGGCGGTCGGGCAGTGTAAAACGGAGGGTTTCGGTGCGGGAGTGTAATGAACAGAGGGGCGGTTGGGGGGCATGTAAAGAATGGAGGTGCGGGGCGGGAGTGTAAAGAATGGAGGTGCGGGGGGGGCAGTGTAAAAGAATTGGGGGTGCGTGCGGGCATGTAATGAATTGGGGGTGGGGGTGCGGGGATGGGAATGAATTGGGTTTCGGGCGGGCAGTGTAATGAATGGAGGTGCGGTGCGGGCAGTGAAAAGAATGGAAAGGGGCGGGGGCGGGCAGTGGGAATGAATGGAGGTGCGGGGCGGGCAAATGTAATGAAAAGAGGTGCGGTGCGGGCCCGTGTAATGAAAAGAGGGGCGGGCGGGCATGGGGAATGAAAAGAGGGGCGGGGGCATTTAAAAGAAAAGGGGGTGCGGTGCGGGGATGTAATGAAAAAAGGGGCGGGCCCGGGGTAATGAACGGAGGGGCGGGGGATTTTTAATGAACCCAGGTGCGGGGAGTGTAATGAACGGGGGGTGCGGGGAAATGGGAAAAGTAGAGAGAGGGGAGATTTTATTTTAAAACGCATCTGGAAAGCGCTTTCCCTAAAACGCAAGTGAAAAAGCATTGAAAACGGGGCCAACTGCGCGTTTTGGGGGATCTTTTCCCGGGGGGCGCTTTTCAAATTTTCAAAAACGGGGGCCGGGAAAAAGGATCCCCAAAAAGCCGTGTGAAACCCCAAAACCCTTTGGGGGGAAACGGTGAACCCGTGGGAAATCTCTGCCAGAGGGCTTGTCCCTGGTGAATCACTAACAGAGTTCAAAAAGGGTTTTTGGGTGCATTTCTGGAAACGGGAAAAATATAACAAAATTATAGTGTCCCAGGATTTTTGGAGAGGGGGGGTTTATCCCGGGGTTTTTCCGATTGCCCCAAATTTTTAGTCGGGGAAAAATTTTTTCCCCCCCAAAAAAAGAGGACAATTGGCTTCTAACCCTTTATGAGGGGTTTTTTTCCTTCCCCCTGGATCAACAAACCTTTGCACAACAGGCCCGAACCCCGGGTGGAAAGCGTCTTTTTTCGGCCCAACAAACTATATAACGAACTAATTTTCCTGTCGGGAGGTTGGGCCCCATTCTAAGTCACCGGGGCTTGTTTTTTTCTGCCCTTTTTCTGTTTTTGTGCCAGGTCTGGCATTGCATCCCCACAACAGAGATTACTATAAGCAAAGCTATCCTATAGGTCAGAGCTACTCCCTGCTTTCCGGGGTACTCAATTGGGACGGGGAATTCAAAAAACCCCCAAAACCCTTTCCCCACAACATATCTGATTACCTTTCCCATGCTTTAAGATGTATGGAAATTAACACTGTTTAATTTTTGTGCCCCCTTTTTTTTACTTTTCCCGTGGAAGCCACATTAAAACTGCCAATCCTTCCCTATTTTAAATTTTTTACAAAAGTGTGAAAAATAACCAATTCTGAGACAACAAAAGCCTCATTCAGACAGCCATAATGTAGGGCGCATTTTTTTTTTCCCCTTTTTAACGGCGCAAATCCTGGGCCCGACCCCCGGGGCCAAATGGAAAGAAAAAAATACAGCTTCATAGATAGAATGAGGCATTAGAGAAAGGGTGTCAAACTCCTCTTCACCGAGGGCCACATCAGCATTATGGTTGCTCTTAAAGGGGGTTTTCTCACAAAAAATTGTGTTTTAGTTAAAAATTTTTGCAAAAACAGCCCTTTTTGAAATATATTTCCTTAACCGTATCCTACCTATTCCCAAATATCCCTCTTGTATGGGCTGCATCAGCTCCTGGGTTGCTATAGCTACACCCTTTTTTTGAGCTCTCCTGTAGGCGCCACACTGGTTGCTATAGCTCCGACCTGCTTCTACTGCAGCCTTAGAACCCAGTAAACACCCCCGAATTAAAAAAGAAACCAAGAAAACGGGATGAGGTGAGATAATCAAGTAGTGAGAAAACCTTTTTAACATGTTTTTTAACTATCACCAATGTTTGCTGATTAATTATTTTTTCCATTAGATTTATGTTCACATGGTGATTTTGGGTTATTCGGCGCGGATTTTTGCCCCATTACACTTCAATCGACGAAATTTACCTTTCCCTGTTTTTTTTTAAAAAAGTGACAAAAGCTGATTTTCCTTGGCACATAAAGCCTCACCTCACAGTCTGGTATATGGGAGGCTGAAAATCCGGGCAAATCCCATCCAAAAATCCGCACTTTCGGGGCAGATTTTAGCCAGGATTCCACCGGTTAGCGCGAAATTTCATGCTGTAAATCATACCTGTATGGTGTGCCACATGCTCAAAGCCAACGTCCCCTTAAGGTTGTATGCAGCCAGGGCCCCAAAAACCTTTTTATTACGGACTCCACTTTTGGGTCGCTATGGTTCCTGGGGAGTGCTGTTAGAGCCGTGCTAACGCGTATGAATTGCTGAACATGTGGACATGCACAACGTAGCTTTGAATCAAAGATAGCGCTACTTGTTGTGCGGGCAATGCCGACTTTGCCAAGCATTGGGGAAAATGGAGAGCTGAACCTTCTGCTTGACCTTGTCCTCCTCCCACATCTGATGTAGCGGGGTTCGGGCCCGAGTTTCAACGTGATTCCCCAAAAAAACTGTCTCCAATCAGCTGCAAGTCTGCAGCAAAATTCAAATGTAGCATGTGCTTCAATTTTTTTTTGGTTGGGTTCACTGCATATTTTCTTGTATTTTAAGGCTAAAAAAATCGACTCCATCCATTCCCGCCTTTTTTCTGTAGTGTTGATCCAGAGGGAAAAACTCCTCATGAGGTAGAAGCCAATTGTCCCCATTTTAGGAAAAATTCCTTCCCGACTCCAATCTGGCAATCGGGAAAAAATTCCCGGATCAAAGACCCCTTTTCCAGAAAACCCTATCACTATAACTTGGTTTAAATTAAATTTCCTCTAGAAAAGAAACCAACCTTTTTTTAAACTCTTGTTTGTATTTCACCCCGACATGTTTGGAACCTTTTTAGAAAAATTTTTTGGGGTCCATGTTTTTTAGACCCTAAACACCCAAAACAGCATCTAACAAAGTCATGTGATTTAAAAATTGCTTTCAAAGTAAAAAAATAAAAATCAGTGTTCAAACAATGGGTCGCGAATGCGTGTTTTTCCTTGCAAGTTTCTGCTGCGTCTTTTTTGGATCATTCAAAAAAAGGACATATCAATTCTTGACCAAAAGAAGCAGTAGACGACCTATTTTAAAAAAATAAAAAGGGGGCATCCTGCTGGGACCAAAACGCATCCCAAACCCGGGGAATTGTGTTGGATTTCGTTTTGCAAAGCGTAACAAAAGCGCTTTTGAAAAGCAAATTTTTTTTGGGTCCCAAAAAAGGAAATTTAACACGGGCCCTTAACAAACCTTTAATTTAAAATTTACCAAAGACAATTTTTCCCCTGGCAGAGAGTTTTCCCCGTCTCCTGCTCTTACAGTAAAGAAACCCCTTTCTTTTTTTTTATAGAAACTATCCTTCCCAAGACGTAGAAGGGTGCCCCTTTTTTCTGGGAAAAAATCCTGGGGTTTTAAAAAAATCTTGGGGGAGATCTCTAAATTACCTTTAATATATTTAAACATAATTTTTTAAAGCCCCCCCCCCCCCCCCCCCCCCCCCCAAAGCCGTCTTTTTTTCTAAACTGACAACCCAAACTTTTTCTAATCTTTCTGGGTATTGCAGTCCACCCAGTCCTTTTATTATTTTCTATGTTAAAATGTTTAATCACGGATAAATTCCTCTACAGAAATTGACATGCAGTGAATTTTAAAATCCGCTGGTCAATTTCCAAGCAGAAAAAAATCTGTGCCGTGCCATTGAGATGCATTTATATTTTATCCCAATCGCAAGTCATGAAAGGTTTGTGGAAGCTAAAAATCCCCTTCTGAAAACAGCTTGAAAACTACACCTGAAATTGCAAATCCATAACGTGGTGCTGAATCAGTGTGGTTTTGAGACATTGATTCCACGCTGTTCTAACACAGAAAACCAGCCAGGTGAATCTAACTTTTTTGCCGTGGATTTTGCTTTGGAGTGCCCATCGTTCTCTAGCTAAATCCACACCTTATAATTTTAAAGGGTTTGTCTCACTACAAGGATTGCTTTTTATGTTAAAGATCTTGCAGAAACTAATCACTTTCCAATATGTGTCCATTAACAGTGTCCTACCTAGTCTGAGATATCCCCTCTTGTATGGGCTGCATCAGCTCCTCGGGTTGTTATAGCTACAGACCTGTTTGAGCTCTCCTGATAGGCTGCCAGCACTAGTTGCTATAGCTACAAACCTGGCTTTTACTTCAGCCTAGTGGAAGCCAGTAATCACACCCCTGAATTCAAAATAAAACCAAGAAAACAGGACTGAGGTAAGATGAATCAATGTAGTGAGAACCCCTTTAAGTACTTGAGTAAATGCCTTAAGAATTGACAAAGCACTTAAATTTACACGAGTAAAAGCGTTGCAAAATATGTGACGCAGTTACGCCTGTAAAATACATGTCGCATGACTGATGGCGCGTATTTTACATGGGAAGCAATGAAAAGTGCTCTGAACATTGTTTGAAGCGTTTTTTTAGCGCAAATAACATGCCAAAATATGCTGTGTGAACATACCCTAACTTGGTTTCCATTTCACCCCAGTCGGGGTGAATTCATGGAGATGTCTGCTTGTAGATATACACAGAGAGGTCATGTATGAACCCTGCCCATCTGATACTGTTGGGATATGTTCACACGGCTTATTATGCCGCATGAACGGGGTCGGGAGCAGGGGGCCGGCACCTCGCCGGCCCATAGACTATCATTGCTAGCGGCGCGTATTCCCTGCTAGTAATTGACATGTCGCTTATCTCCCCCTGCAGCGTATTGTTCGACCGGGGAGAGGAGACGTAATCCATAGTTCTCTATGAGAACTGTGGATTACCGTAATGACTGGGACGTCCCATTTTAAGCAGTGTGAACATAGCCTTGGTGTTAGATCTCAGGCTCTGCTTTAGTCAGATGTTTAGCCACAAACATGAATTTTATGCATATTATAAGCTTTATACCGAGGTTTTCCTGCATATTGCTGGGATTTTCAGGAATTTAAGGAGGTTTCTGCTACTTTTCTACTTACACAAGACATTGTGTAACCGGTCACTGATGTACTTTTTATTACCAGGTTTACTTCCCTTATCTCTGGGAGTCCTCTGAAGAAACATCATGGGAATGCTGCCTGTGTTAATCATTATTTATTGCCCTCTATAGTTCGTGTTGTGCTTATGCCAAGCAAGAAAACCATGAATGTAAAATGTCTGGTATATGTGGTATTTCTGGTCTCCTGTTTAAAATACTGTTCTAATAGTAATCTAAAAATACTGGTTCTCATTAGAATCCAACCAGTGTTTTACAATCGGGTTTTGTTTTTTGTCACGCTTTTTGCGCTACTCTCGGATATCGGGCACCCGCTAGCATAGAACAGTGCTATAATCCACTGTTTTTTGGCAGATTCTAGAATTTTTTTTTGTGGGATTTGAAATCTGACGTTAGAGAATCCGAGCTGAGTAGACAACAGCTCGGATTTTCTGTTCAGGTCTATGGCAATGGTTTACAGTCAGATTTTTGCGGATTCTAAATCCTGAATCTGCTTTAAAATCCGACTCTAAACCAGTCGTGTGGAGACATAGCGTAATGGTCAATTACTTTTTTATTATTATTTATTTTAGCGTGCCCTTAGTTCCAGGGCGCTGAATATTCGTGGGGGGTTACATACATTACACAAGTCAAACAAGTATAAAAACAACTGGTACAGAGGGAGAGAGGTCCCTGCCCGTGAGGGTTTACAGTCTACAAGGAAGGGGGAAAGAGACAGAAGGTGAGGGGCAGACATGTTTGTGGGGTGGTGTAATGGTAGGTTATAGATAGTTATCGTAGGTTATAGGCTATCTTGAAGAGATGGGTTTTCAGGTTGCTTTTGAGGCTAGTGAAATTGGAGGAGAGTCTGATGTGTTGGGACAGGGAGTTCCAGAGCATGAGGGAAGCACGAGAGTAGTCTTGGAGGCGGTTGTGTGAGGAGCTGATAAGAGGAGAAGATCCTGTGAGGAGCGGAGATTGAGGGGAGATATCTGGAGATAAAGGCAGAGATGTATGGAGGGGAGAGGTTATGGAGAGTCTTGTAGGTCATGGTTAGTAACTTGAACTGGATTTGCCTGGCAATGGGTAGCCAGTGAAGGGATTGGCAGAGGGGAGAGGTAGAGGATAAGACGAACAGCAGAGTTGAGGATGGCTTGGAGGGGAGCAACAGTGCTAGACAGGAAGTCACATAGAAGGATGTTGCAGTAGTCTAGGTGGGAGATTACTTGATTAAGTTTCTGCCTTAGGACCCATATACCTCACATATGTGCTCCCATTCATGGTATCCATTGGGATATTACGAGAAATATATCCCAACACATACCGCGGCGGGGTCATGATGGGGCCATAGTCAATTGCAGTAGTTACCGAAAGTATCCGCCTTCTACATTTGAGACAAAAGCTTGATCCATCATACTTCTATGTCTGATGCAAAAAGCCTATATGTTCAATGAATAGGGCAAACATAGTCAACATTATTGTACATTTGTGCTACAGAAACCTAAATTTCTCATGTTATTCTGAAGGATATCACAAATGTGATGTGACTGGGGCCTTACTAATGAGTAGTAACTGAATCAGATAATTGACTCTTTCATACAAATGAGGGTCAAATTCTTCATTACATACTATAGATTTTGACATGCCCTAGATAATACAGATTGAGGTTAGGTACACACCTGCCTTGTTTTTTCTGGCTTCTGTTCCTTCATAAGAGCAGAAAACTGAAAATACCAGTGGTGCTAAATCTGTTGCATGACAAACGCCAACAGTGCCCAATGGACCCCATTGACTATAATGTTCCATCGGTTTCCATCATGGTGTTCATGATCTGAAGAGTACAAAGTTGTGCTATAAGCTGCCCTCCTTGATTTTTCCATAAGTTTTGAGGGATTGTGCAATGAAACCTCTGGCCTTAGGCTTGGTTTACATGGTTAGTATGCAGCGCTGTAAACTTCAGCGTGGAATTCACACCAAAAATCTGTGCCAGTAAGCGTGGATTTTGGACGTAGATTTGAAACTGATTTTCAGAGTCACATTTTCAGCCCCCTACGTACTGTAATGTGAGGTGAGGATTCCGTGTGGCATCTACCTTAAGAATTGACGTCAGTGCAGAAAATAAATCGATGCCGCAAAAAAGAACGCACAATGAGGTTTTTACGTGTGTTTTAGGCACTTTTTTGGCCGCTGAAAAAGAAGTGTCATGTCTATGCTTGAAGCCTTTGCAGCGTTCCCCACAGGAATCAATGGGGGGAGCTTTTAAAACCTCTTTTTGTTTTTTTAACGCTTTTTTCCCCCACGTTTTTTGGGCCCCGGCTATTAATTTTTTTGGGTGAATTTTGTGTTGAAAAACTTCAAATCCAAAAAAAATCCCTCCCAAAAAAACGGCTGGAAAAAAATTTTTAAAACCTTTTGAAGAAGGGCGTGTTTCAGGCCGGGGTTTTTAAAGCTTTTTTTGGCGCTGAAAAAAAACAAACATTTCCCAAAAAATAAACCGTGTGGGAAAATTTCCCTAAATTTTCTTTTGATTCCCATAGCAAAACTTAGTCAGAAACTAAAGCTTTTTTTTTTTACACTGCGTTGGAAAAAAGGAAAAAAATGCGGGTCTGGGGGGGTTTCTATGGGGCAACAAGGCCAATTTTTACTGCTAAGGGGCAGTTTTTGATAAAAAAAGAACCCATTTGGGTTTTTTCTTTTTTTTCTGGGGAAACGAATGGAAAAAAAATTCCAAGGCTGTTTAATTTATTAGGGGGAAAAGAAACCGAGGGGCCCGGAAATACTTTGGCCAAATCCCAGTCAGTTGGGTGGCGAAACGCCTGGAAGGGTGCTATTTGTCAAATTTTTATTTTGAAAGAGAAAATGTTTTCCCTAAAATTATGGGCCCCTTGCTGAGGACCAAAAACAAAATAGTGGCAGACCTGCTGTTCCCAGCACTGTGTCCTTATTTTTGTTTAAAATGCTGCAGGGTTTTAGAAACAAAATTTTTTTGGGTCAAATCTGCGAGTTTTCCAAACCAAAAAAAAATTTATGAAAAAAAGTTCCGCTTATTTTATGGCAGGTGTTTGGGCCCAACCCCCCGCAAAGGGTAAACCCCCCCCCACCCCCCAGCTTTATTTTAGCCTGGGGACTTTGAAAGGCAGGAAAAAGAAAAATGGCGACATGTTCATTTTTTTTGTGAAACCCGGCAGCTTTCCCCAAGGGCCCCCTGCACTTTCTTCCCGGATATATGGCATGTGACCGGCCAAGGGGCCCGTTGGGTTGGTGCGTGGCATTTTTGTAAAAGGGGGGAATTTCTTGTGTTTTGGGTTTTGAAAAAGTTTGTGGGTTGCCAAAAGGAAACCAGAGAATTGGGGGGGCCTGGTTATGACAAGGGGAAAAAAGTTCAAAGCTCCCGGGAGGCCGTTTGGGCGTGTGTATGTAGTGTGGGTGTAAGTCAGGGGAGCTGGGGAGGATCAGCAAGCTCGAGGGGGGGAGGGTGGTCTGAGTAAAGAGGGGCCGCTTGTGCAGGGGGGGAATGCTGAAATTTGGGGATTAAAATTGGGGTTGGGCCCGGGGAGAGTTTTGGGCCAGAAGGAGAGGAGACGGTGACAGGAGAGATTTTGCCCCCCTTTGGGGGTTTTTGGGGGTGGAAGATATTTTTGGGCCCGTGTTCGGAAAGGGGAGTAGAAGCCATGTTTTCTTGTATATGATCCCGGGGAGGGCTTTGGGGGGAGGTCGCCATTTTAGAGTCAGCGGGTGTCCGGAGGAAAGGGAATTTGATCCGGGGGGCAGCGGGGAAGTTTAACCCGGGGGGCCCCGGCCTAGTGGAGGGAAAGCCAAAGAGAAAGGTCAAGGGTTTGAGCATTTGGAAAGGGGGGGCAAGAGGGGGACCCCTCGGTTTTGTGCATGTGTGGTTGCTGAAGCTGCTGGGTGTGGGGCAAGGGGGCTTTGTTTGTTCTGAACCCGGGTGGGGGACGAGAGTAAAAGGGCCTTTTCCCCCATTCCCAGAAAAAGGGTTTTAAACAATTGATTATTTGCCCGGTTTCACCACACGTCCCCAAGCATGCGGTTCTCCTCGAAAATTTAAAAGGAAAAATTTTTAAGGGGGGTTGCAATGGGGGGGGGACACCGTTTGGGGCCCCCGCCATTATCACCACCCTGGCTGTAAAAAAAGTTATACTGTAAATTTTCCGGGGCCCAAACAGGCACCCAGTAACAGTGCTGGTAAAAAAAAAAAAAGGGGGGAAAAAAAAAAAAAAAAAAAAAAAAAAAAAAAAAAAAAAAAAGGAAAAAAAAAAAAAAGGGGTCGTTTCCCACTGTTTTGGGTTTTTGGGGGGGTTTTTAGGCGTTTTCAGATTTCCCTGATTGCACCCCCAGTATTGGAGGCAGGGAAATCTTCCCCTTTTGAAAATCCCGTCGTTCCTTTGGGCTATGTTCACACCGGGTTTTTTTAGGCGCGGATTGTTACCCCCCCGCAAAGTGGGTTTTTTTGGCCCCCGCACTTTATCATCGCGTAATTCCAAAGCACTGAATTTCTTTTTTTTCCGTAATTTTCGGCGTGCATTTAGACAAGTTTAATTTCCCCCAATACATTGGGCGAAATAAGCGCGCGTTTTGCGGGGGATAATTAAACCGTTGTGAAAAATTTCCCCTTAAAAACGGGAAATTTTTAAAGGGGGGAAAAAGATTTCTTTTTTCATGTTTATTGTGAACGTCCCCTAAAAGGTAAGTTGCGGGGTGGCCTTATTTATTTTTTTTTTTTTACAATTTTTTCAAAAACCCCCCTGATCGGCTAAGGGGCTTCTTTTTAAAAGTTTAAAAATCCCCTTTTTTAAAATAACAGGGTCCATAAAAAGATTTTCTTCAGTAGTTTGCATCGTTACACCGGGGGTTCCCCATGTGCGTTTTGGTGGGCTCAGTTAGGAAATCTTTGTACCCGATTCTGTTAAAAAAACAAAGGAAAAAATTTTGTCAGACGGGGGCGCTTTTTTTACTAGAAAATGGAAAAAATGCCGTGGTTAGAAAGGGGGACCAAACCTTTTGTGTGCCCTCATGTGTAGATTTTGGGATTGCTTTTTATTTTTCCTTTTTTTTTCCCTTTTGTGAAAAATAAAGAAGACCTGTATTAACTAGGCCCTTTCACTTAATTTAAAAATGGGCATTTTTGGTGGGGATTTGGATATTTCATTTAAAAATATTGAAGACCCGTATTGAACTTTTGCCCTTTCAACTGAATAAAGCTGGGCATTCTGGTATTATGTATGAAATATCCAGAATATGTATATGAAGATGTGTATGAGCATAGCCTTACACTGAATAAAGCTGGGCATTCTGGTATTATTCTGGATTAAATTTATACAAATATTTTGAAGCCTGTAGGAAAAAGCCCCTTTCATGAAAAGATGGGAAAATTGGGTGGTTTTTCTGGATTTTTACATATATATGAAAAACTGTTTGGGCATAGGGGTTAAAATGAAAAAAAAGTGGGCAATTCTGGTATTATTTTTGGATATTTCCCTTTCATTTTATTGGGAAAGGGGCCCCGATGGCTAAGCCTTAACTGAATAAAGTGGGCTTTTTGGGGATTAAATTTTGGAGGGGTTTTATCCCCCGTTTCCCCGGGAAAAAAAAGACCCCTAGTGCAAATTTTTTTTTTTCAATTTAGGTTTGGCGGGTTATGGGTGATGTTTGTGATGAAATCACTACATTATAATTTTTACATTTGGGTTTTTTTTTTTCAACAATAAATTTTGAATTATTGTTTTATAGAAAAAAAAAAATCCCCCAAAAATAAGTTTTTAGCTTGTTTTTAGGGAGCCCAAAAATTTTAAAAATAAGGGGCACTGTATTATTTTTAGGGGGAAAATTTTGGTACATTTTATAAATTTAAGCCCTTTTAAAGAAAATAGCCCCTTTTTAATGAAATTTAAAGCTGGGCCCTTTTTGGTTTTTTCTGGATATTTCATAAATTAAATTTCTGTATATGAAGACGTTGTATGAGCATAGCCCTTTCACTTTAATTTTAAAACTTTGGGTATTTGGGTGGGATTTGGGTATTTCTAATTTTATTGAAGACCTGTATGGGCATAGCCCCACACTGAAAAAAAGTGGGGGGATTCCCGGTGTTTTTTCTGGATATTTAAACATAATTTTGAAGGGGCCTGTATGGGGAATTGCCTTTCACTGAATAAAATGGAAAATTCGGGGGGGTATTCTGGAAAATTTCATACATAATTTTATTTAAAAACCCGTTTTTGAACATAGCCTTACACTGGGAAAAAAAGCTGGGCCCTTTTGGGTATTATTTGGATATTTTATAATATATATAAGGGCCTGTTTGAAAAAATAGGGCCTTTCCCCTGAATTAAAAACTGGGCATTCTGGGGTTATTCTGGAATTTTCATTTTCCCCCGTTTTTTTCCCCCCAAAAAAAAGGGGGCATGTGCATTTTTTTTATTTCAATTCAGAGGTTTTGGGTGCTTATGCTGATGTTTTGATGAAATCACTCCCTTTTAATTAAAACATGTTGATTTTTTTTTTCAACAATAAAAGTGAATTTTTGTTCATAGAAAAAAAAAAAATCCCCTAAAAATAAGTGTTAGTTTTTCTTTAGGAGCCAAAAAAAGGGAAAATAAACTTTTGTCAATTTTTTGGGAAATATGGGAAAATATATATATGAAGATGTATGAACTACCTTACACGAAAAAAGCTGGATATTCGGGTTTGGGAATTTTGGAAAATTTTTTTTTACAATTTTATGAAGGCCCCGTATGAGAAAAGCCTTACAAATGAATAAAAAATGGGGATTTGGTGTTATTCTGGATAAATTTTATTTAAAATATATGAAGGAAAACCCGGGAGGGGGAAAAGCCCTTTCATGAATAAAGCTGGGCATTCGGGTGGTATTCTGGATATTTTTTTACATATATATGAAGGGGCCCGTTTTGGCAAAAGCCCTTTAAAATGAATTAAAAGGGGGGGGGGGGGGAAAATTCGGGTTTGGGATTTGGATATTTCATACATATATATGAAGACCTGTATGAGCATAGCCTTACACTGAATAAAGCTGGGCATTCTGGTGTTATTCTGGATATTTCATACATATTTGAAGAGTGTATGGGGGCATACCTTACACTGAATTTAAAGGGGGGGGAAATTTGGGTTGGGATTCTGGTATTTCCTTCATATATTGAAAAACCCGTTTAGCATTTGGGCCCTTTCACTGGGAAAAAAAGCTGGGCATTGGGGGTATTCCCCCCGGATTTTCCTACATATATTGAAGACCTGTATGAGGGATAAAACCCTTTCCCCTGGGGAAAAAAGGGGGGCCCTTTCCCCGGGTTGGGATTTTTGGGGTTAAAATTTCCCCCCTTTAAAAAAATGAAGACTTTTATGAGCATAGGCCCTTACACTGAAAAAAGCGGGCAAAATTGGGTTTTTATTCTTGGATTTTCATACCAAAATATATGAAGAAGTGTAAAGAGGCCCTTTTTCCTTAAAATGAATAAACTTGGGGGTTTTGAGAATTTTTGAAAATTTTGGTTTTTTTACATTTTATATAAAACCGTTTTATTGAGAATGTTAATGAGCAAAAGCCCTTTTTTAATGAATAAAAGCTTTGGGATTCTGGTGGTATTTGGGGTATTTTCAATACATATATTTAAGGAAAAGTGTAAAGGGCATAGCCTTACCACTGAATAAGGGGGGATTTCGGGTGGTATTTTTGGTTTTCATTTTTACATATATTTTGAAGACCTGTATTTAAGGGGATTGCCTTTCACTGAATAAAAACCCGGGGGATTCGGGTAGGGTATTCGGATATTTCAAAAACATTTATATGAAGCCCCGTATGGGGCCCTGCCCTTTTAAACTGGAAAAACGCTGGGGATTTTTGGGGGTTTTTCTGGATTTTATTTTTTATTTAAAAGAAGACGGGGTATGGCATGGCCCTTTCCAAATGTTAAAACTGGGAAAACTGGGGTTATTTGGGTATTTCCTTTCATATATATTTAAAGACGTGTTTTGAGCAAGCCTTTAAAACTGAAAAAAGGTGGGTTTTTTCCGATTTTAACACAAATTTATTGGAAAAAAGGCTGTGAGCTAGGATTGGTTCCCCCCTGGGGGTTTTTTTGTAAAACTGGGATTTTACCCCGCAAAATTTAACCCCAATTTTTTTTTCAAGCCCGGCCCCCTGCAGCGTGTTGAAAAAGGGGTGATTAGGGAGGTATCTTTGGGAGATCTCCCGGTTAATTTGCCCATGGCTATTACAAATTTTTTGCACTAGTTTTACCCCTTTTTGGGATTTAAATACTTTAAAAAGCTTTTTGGGGTTTAAAAACAAAAAAACCCAAAGGGAAGGTGGCCCCGGGTGCTTTTTTTTAAATGCCCGTGGTTTGGGAATTTGGAAAAAATTCCCCGGCAATTTAGGAGTTTATCCATTTTGGGGGTTATGACCCGGCACTTGTAACCTTGAAATCTGTTTTTCCCCTTGGGGTTGCGGCCGTTCTAGTGTAATTTTCAGGCTGGCCCCAAAAGATGTCATTTTTCCTCTGGGAAACGTTTAAAAAATTTACATAGGGGAACCCCAGGATTATTAGTTCATAGGAAATCATTGTGCAGGTATTAAAAGACTTGTTTATCAACGACTTTTACCCCAGAAGTCCCGCATTGCAAAACCCCCGAAACTTATTATAATTTTTTAGGGGTTTCCTTTATTTGGGTTTTAAACTGTTTAAAAGGGGTTGGGCCCGGGGAAATTAGTATAAAACTCATTTTATCCTTTTGGGGGGGGAATGATTAGAAATTTGAAAAAAAAAAAGCCTTTAAACACCTCAATTTTTGCTCCTGTTCTGTCCCCGGGGCCCACAACCCTGTTTTTTGTGGGCCTGTGAAAAAAACAAGGGGTTTCAGGCAGCCAAAAAGGGACTAAAGGGAGGAGTGGGGTGGAGTTAAAACTTTCTTTTTTTTAATTTCTTAAACAATTTCCCCCCTAGGCAATGAGCTTTTTTTTTTTTTTTAGGGCCCCCAAAAAAAAACCTTCAAAAACTTTTAAAAATTTTTTCCCTTTTTTTTTTTGTATTTTTGTTCATTTAAAAAAGAAAGTTTTTTTTAAACCAAAAAATATGCATCATTTGATGGGCATAAACCCTTTGCGAAAATTTTCCATCAAACTTGGTAGGGGGGAAAAACCCCCTTTTTAAAGGGGAACCCCGTTAAAATAAAATTATGCCCCCTTTCCTTGAGGGGAGGCACAAGCTAAAATTTACCGAATATGCTCTTTTCCAGCAATTTTGGGCCCCTTATTCTGTAAGAAAAAAGGGCCCCAGTTTTTTTGGCCCATGTTCCCAAAGGCTTTAAAATGGGCCTTATTTCCCGGTCCCGTTTAAATTTTCGCGCCGAAAAATGCGCCAAATTAAAAAAGGGGGCCCAAAAAAAAGGCCCCATTCATTACGGTAATTCCCCCCCAGTTCTTAATAAAAGCTCTATTAAAAATTTTCGTTTTCCTTCCCCGCCCCGGGGGCCCCCAAAAAAAACCCCCGGGTGCGGGGAAAATAAATTTGAACCCTGTCAAAATTTTTCTTTTTCGGCGTAATTATCCCTGCCTTTTGCCAAAGGGGATTTTCTATGAGGGGGCCCGGGACCCCCCCACCCAAAACCCAAAATCCCCCTCCCCCCACCCCCCGTCCAAACCCCCGGCGTAATTTTCCCGGGGCGTTAAAAAATTAAAGCCCCTTCAAAATAAAACCCCTGTGAACATAGCCTTTTTGGGCATTTAAAAAACCCCCAAAATTTTTTTTTTTTGTGAGCAAAGGGGTTGGCCCCCCGCCCACCAAAAAGGTAGCCCCGCCCCACATGGCCCCCCGGGTTTATGTTTTTTACCTTTTTCAAAAAGTTTAAATTTGGTTTTTCCAAATTGGGGTGGGTGGGGCTAACCCCCAGATGGGCGGGTTTTTAAATATAAAACTTGGGGCTTTTGAATGGGGCTCTTCGAAAAGGGGTTTTTTTCTGATGAAAAAAAATTTCAAAAAATTTGAGGGGAAAAAAAATAAACGAAAATACCCCCTAATTCCCCAAGGGGTTTAAAGGGACAAATTTGGGGCCTGGGGGAAAACCCGGAAAAGTCTTTAAAAAATTTGGGTGGTGTTTTTTTTCAGCAAAGGGGGGGTTAAACCCTTTTTGACAAAGGGTTCCCCTTTTTAAACCCCCATGTAAAAAAAAGGGGAATCTTTTTTTGCCCGTGGTGGTGGAGGGGGTTCCCCCCTTTTTTCACCCCTTTTTCATTCAGGCCTTGAAGGAAAAAAAATCCAGGTTTTTTCACTGGACAAACTAGGAAATCATGTACATGGGGAACGTTTTAAAAAAAATTTTTTTTAAAATATTATAAACCCCCCTCCCACCCCCACCACCCCCAAATTGGAAAAGAAAAAAATTGTTTAAGTAAATCGGAAAATTTGCTTTGTCAGAATGTTTTAAAAAAAAAATTTGAAAGGTATTGTCCCAAAAAAAGGGGGCCCTTTTTTTCCCCCTTGGAAACCGGGCCAAAAAAGGTTTAAAAACAGCTCCCTTTTAAAAGGCCCCAAATTCCAAAAAGAAAACTTTTTCCTTTTTTGTAAAACCCCTTTTTTGGCCCAAAAGAGGAAATCTAAAAAGAAAGGGGCCTTTTTATGGGTTCTTTTTATTTTTGTTTTTTCCTTTTTTTAAATTTGGGCAACACTCTTTTAAAGTGGAATTTTTTTCCAAATGATTCATAGAGCTTTATTCAATTTATTTTTTGCTTTGAATTACCTGATTTTGTTTGGTTTTAAAAAAACCCAAAACCAAACCCGGCCCGGTTTTAAAACTTTCCATGCTGGAAAACAAAAAACCCGGTTTCCCTGCGTTTTTTGCATCCCGCACAAAAAAAAAGCAAAAAAGGGCGCCGGCAAAATAGAAACCCCAAAAGTCGTCCAAAAAAAGTTTCACCTCTATGATCTCTGAGGCAATTCCCTTTTTAATTTTCAGCTTAGGTGGGTTTTTTTTTTTTTTTTTTCAAAAAAAGTAGCTTTTTTTTTAAAAATTGTAAAATTTTCCGGGCACCCTTTACAAAGGCCGAAAACAGGCATGGTTTCTCAAAGGGAACTGACCAAAAAGGGGCCCTTATGAAAACATAACACCAAAGGTCAATACCCGGGGAACTAATCCCTTTAAAAGTTTGGGGGGAGGAAAGGAATGTAAAGGGGGGGAGGGTTGGGGGGTTTTAAGGGTTAAAAAAAAAAAAAAAAAGGGAAAGGGGGGGGGGAAGGGAGGGAAAAAAAAACAAAGAAATAGCTAATAAAAAGGGCAAACCTTAAAATTTGGATTACTTTGGGTTGACCAGTCAAAACAGGTTAAACCTTTTATCGCCCAAAATTTAACCCCTTTTTCAAAAGGAATTTGAAATAACCCAAAATCCCGGAAAACCAAAAACGCCCTATAGAAAGGGAACCCAAATTAAAAAAACCAAAATCAAAAGGTTTTTTAAAAACCCTAGTTGCCAAACCCTTTTGAAAAATGGAAAAAAAGGGAGGAAAATTGCAGAGGGGGGGGTGGGGGCGTAAAACATTTTTTTTTTTCCCTGGGACCCCGTCCCTTTTTTGTTGGTTTGGTTGCCAACCCCCCTCACCTTAAAATGGGAAAAAACGGCTTTTGAAAAAAAAAAGCCCGGTAGTGCCCCCCTTAGCCAGATTTGTGCTTTTTTTATAAAACCCGGTAAATTTGCCCCCCCAAAAAACCTAAGGGGAGATTCCCTTTGTAGCCCGGTAAGTTTTCCCCCTTTGTAGCCAGGTAGACGGGGCCCCCTTTTTTTAGCCAAAGGGAGGGGCCTCCCCTTTTAAACTTTAAAATAAAAAAAAATAAAAAAACCTTTTTCCCCAACCAGGGGTCCCCGCAGCCGGGAAAAACCCCCGGGAAAATCTTTCCCAGCCCAAAACCGGAACCCCAAAACGTCGCAAGGGGGGGAGTTTAGTTTTCAGCCGCGCGTTTAACCGCCCTTTTGAAAGTGGGTCTGTATGGGACAGCGCACAAGGGCGCTGTACAAAAAAGGGGGGGGAAGGGGAAAAAGGGGAAAAGGGTCCCCCTTTCCTCCTCCCGGCCCCAGTGAGATTTGCCCCGGGGGGTGGGGAACCCGGGCCCCATTTTCCCCCCCCTGTTTGGTACGGAAACCCGGGCGGCGGGCAGGTGTGTTTTCCCGGGAAACCCTAACCCCTTTGGCCCCCGCCGGCCTTTTAAAGAAACCCCCCGCTGCTGGGTTGGGGGGGGAGGGTTTGCCAAAAATCGGCCGGGGGGGGCGGGGGGGGACCCCCAATTTTGGGGGGAAAAAACCCCCCCAAAAAAAAGGGGAGTTGGATGATTTTTTTTAACAATTCACATGTCTTTCGGACTCGACCCGGACAGACCCCACACAAAGCGCACCCCTATCAGGAGGGGACTGATACCACGAGCGCATAGATCCCCTAGATCAGGCCCCCCCCATCGCCAAGAGACTCAACCAAAGCTGTGGATTCTGGCGAAGAGCTGAACATTATCCATTCCCTCCACGCCTTGTTATACCGATCCAAAGATTGGGTTTGATCTGTTCGGATCTCCTCCATCCTTTGCAAACCGAAGATCTCTTTAAACCATTCTACTATAGTAGTTGGCTGAGTAGATCTCCATTTCCTAGGGATAAGGGCCTTTTCCGCGATCAACAGGAAGATCAGCAAACTCCCCTTGAGAGCACGCATAGGTATAAGGAGGAGAAGAGCCGAGGGATCATCATGCAATGATGATCTCAATTAACTCTATAATTTTAGTCCAAAAAGGACGCAGCTCATCACATCCCCACCAGATATGCAACATAGTGCTGGGCGCTGCTCCACACCTCCAACAAGTGGGCGGAACCTGTGGATAGAAAGAATGCAAAAGTGTGCGCACCCTGTAGCACTTCGTCATTACAGCTGAGGTACCTTTTTTGACCGTATCCCAACAGATATCACAGTTGATAGCTTGCCCCTTACATTGACAGCAGGAAGGATTTTAGGTCTCCCATCTTCCAAATACATTGTCTAAAGATGCTGTGCACTCCAGCATCTGCTCACGTGTTAATAATCACATATAGAAAGTGCGTCATTTTCCTTCTCTTGCTTCTGGATTTGTTGTGACCATATCAGACCGTGAGTCTCAGGATTTATCTTTCCATTGTAAAGTAAAGTGAAAACATTCGGGAACAACTCTGCATGTTTGCTTGATATGTTCTCAAACAAAGCTGTATTTATTTTACAGATTCGTGCAACCCAAGGGATCTTGCATGCAGTTGGCGATGGGGCATCGAATTCTGCAAAAGATTATTGCATCACATACAATTCCTCATGGACATCACTCCCAACATCTTACACCAATGCTGTGAGTTACTGCGCTAGCTCTATGTATATATGTGTAGTGTCCTCCTTTACTAGACCCGGGCAATAACTTTTCCTTCTGAGCAGTATCCATTGTATAGTACAAAACGATGTGACTGTTTAGTATCAACACTGGGGCACATTCATTATTGCAATGGCGGCAGAATTGTGCCGCAGTTTGTGGCAAAAATAATGGAATACATGCTTTACACCTCTTTACATCTGACAAAAGGGGTGTGGTTTCATGAAAAGGGGATGTGGCCTAGTGCAGCGCTGTGAGCCACACTTTTTGCTGCTATTGGTGTCATATTGTAAGCGAACTAATAGTAGGTTTAAACTTCGACTAACAGTCTAAACATACGCCACATTTATCAACCGTATGATAACTGTGGCGTATTAAACTTTATAAATCCATGAAAGAAAAACCTAAATATGTGAAGGCTATTAACAAAATAAACCATAAAGAAAGGAATAAGCCCAAACAAACAATTTCATCGTATTAAAGGATCACTACAACATTAATTAAAATGATAGAATTTTAGTTTCATGATATTAGTTAAGAACAATACAAAATTAAAAAATGGCAATGCAATTGAAGAAAAAAAGCGGTTTATTCCATAGTAATGACACCCCAAAGTATAATGAAAGCAATATCCAAAAACGCACCCTCTATAATAATCAACGTAGTATAATAAAGCAAATATAAAATTAATGGGTACAACACCTGAAAAGTGCCCCGAACCAGTCGCTGTAAGAAACACAATCAAGAGGAGTAAACCACTCGACAATAGCCCCACCAGCCAGGGATACCTAATGAGATCGTTAGGTTGGAACAACTTTTGGTACAGCGCTTGGCACTCCAAAGTAATAAACCGGTTCATTTATTAGAAACTCTGGGCCACATGTATGAAATTTGTGCATTAAAATAGCATAGAATGCGTCTGATTTATGAACCCGCTCTACAGCATTGTATTCTAGCGCTTGTTCAGTAAGGACTCAACTATGCATATACGCCGTATAAATCCGACTGCTCACGTTGTATCTTAGCCCGTTGGGAGTTCCTTGCATAAACTCCCCTATAACTTCTACAAACACACCGGGGCTATTTAGTAATTTCACATATTTTTACTTTACATTTTATCGTAGGTGCATGTGCAATACATTCAAAAGACGAACACCTTAGGCAATGAAATAACACAGTAGTAACGTGGCAGTACTTAGCTGTAGTTTCATCCACTCATTTCAAAGGGTAGATATATAAATTCAGTCATTGGGAGCTGATGATGGTGGAGTGCAGCTACGTGCTGCCAAACAGCGGCGTGGCGTTTCGGAATACTTTCCTTCCTTTTTCAGTCATTGCTTCATCAGCTCCCATTGACTGAGTTAGGAGTTCAAGCCCCATCAGTAATTTTTTTAAATTTTCTTTTATAAATTGTACACATATGTAAAGATATGAAAATATATGTGTAGACATCTATAATTTTATTTATCTACACACACAAAGCTCCCCTATATAGTGTCCCATCCTCGCAGTAGTCACACCAAGCACTTCCAACATATGTGATACAATGCCTGTACTCTGGGGGATGAGAGGATGAGACATGATATAGGGGAGCTATGTATGTGTATATATATATCATTATAGAGATTGATTTTAGGTCTCTCTACATATGTGTAGAATTTAGGGGGGGGATACTCTGTGAGGGACTAGAACTCCAAACCCCTTCATTGTAAGAGCAAAGTTCTACCACTGCACTACCAGCCCAAGTTATTTATAGGGTGAACAGGGTCTTCTCCCCCAATTGTTTTCACTCACATGTCACTGACAGCAAGCAGAGATCTTTACTTGAAGCTGACATTTGTCCTTGTAGTTGAGTAAAGGTCTCTGCCTGTTGTCAGTACAATTTGGGTGAACACCACTAGAACAGAAGTAAAAGCTGCTGGCTTTCAGTGTAATTTGTGTGTAAACTAAGAGATATAACAGGTGCTTGCTGGAGTTTGTGGAGCCTGAAGGCTGCAGACATAAGCATGCAGGAGGCTACAGAGCTGTTATATCCAGACAACCTTTTGTATCCCCTGCTTCATACAAAATGATGATGTCACAGTTCTTCAGTGAGGGAAGACACGCCTCCTGGGAGGAGAGACACGCCTGCTGACAGGAGAGACACGCCCCTGGATTTCAAACTCAATCTGAGAAAATTAACTGAACAGCACGAGCAGCTCAAACGATAACACTCCTTTAAGTAATTCTATTCGATTTGGCCAAAATGTGAATTTTGGTGAACATTGCCCAAATGTAGACCCTATCCTTTACCCTAACCAGAGGGAACATCTGGGAAGCCTCGGGTTTAGGGTTGGAGCTAAACTAATCCTAGCCCTAAACCTGGAGTTCCCCAGATGTAGCACAGGCATGTCCCAGTTGTGTGGTTCTCATGGAATTTAGAGGCATTTGGATGCTGTAGGTCCCTTCTAGAGGCCAAAAAACACATGCAGAATTTTTATCTTATAGATGCTAGTGTTTTTTTTTTAGCCCTTAGCTCACGAGTGTCAAACTGCGGCCCTCCAGCTGTTGGGAAACTACAACTCCCCTCATGCATTTATATAATCTATAACAGTGGGCATGAGGGGAGTTGTAGTTTCCCAATAGCAGGAGGGCCGCAGTTTGACATCCCTGTAGGTAGTGAGCTTTTCCACTGAAAAATAACAATAGCTACTGAAGTTTTATTTGTTAAGCTGAACAGGCAGGAGCAATGTATTATTATTTATTTTTGAGCGCCCTCGGTTCAAGGGCGTTGTACATTCGGGTTGCATACATAACATAGGTCAAGGCACTACAAGGGAGACAAATTACTAACTAACAACTGGTACAGAAGGAGAGAGGACCCTGCCCGCAAGGGCTTACAATCTACAGGGAAGGAGGGCAGCGACAGAAGGTGAGGGGCAGACATGGTTGTGGATAGTGGAATGACAGCAAGGTTATTGTTGGTTATAGGCTATCTTGAAGAGATGGATTTCAGGTTGCTTTTTAGGCTGGTGAGAGTGGGGGAGAGTCTGATGTGTTGGGGCAGTGAGTTCCAGAGTGTGGGGGAAGAGCGGGAGAAGTTTTGGAGACGGTTGTGTGAGGAGCTGATAAGGGGAGAGCAGAGAAGAAGGTCCTGTGAGGAGCGGAGGTTGCATGAGGGGAGGTATCTGGAGATTAAGGCAGAGATGTATGGAGGGGAGAACTTATACAGAGCTTTGTAGGTCAAGGTTACTAATTTTAACTGCATTCGCTGGGCAATGGGAAGCCAGTGAAGGGATTGGCAGAGGGGAGAAGCAGGGGAGTAGCGAGGAGAGAGGTGGATGAGACGGGCAGCAGAGTTAAGGATGGATTGGAGGGGAGCGAGGGTGCTAGATGGGCGGCCACAGAGAAGGATGTTGCAGTAGTCTAGGTGGGAAATGAGGGCATGGACCAGCATTTTTGTGCTTTCAGAGTGAAATGAGAAATGAGCGGATTCAGGAGATATTTTTCAGGTGGAGGCGGCAGGCAGAGGTGAGGGTTTGGATGTGCGGTTTGAAGGACAGATTGGAGTCAAGTATAACAGTACAGCAATGGGAAAAATTTACAAAAATAATTTGGCAAAAGGTGAAAAGGTTTTTTTTTTTCAGAGTGTACTCCCTTCGCCATTTGGGGAGCACCCAATGTATTGCCCTTCTCTCATAGCATGCGTACCTTAACTATGGGATGGACTTCATATGTAATAGATTAACTGTTTGAAAGAGGAGACACTTTTTTTTTTTTTTTCCTTTTAGATTTATTACAAGCTAGAAAATATGAGTTCAGTCTGGCTGTGCAGCGAGTCTGAAGTGCCCACCATTGGTATGAAGGATAAAGCTGTGGTGGTGATGGTGGGCAATTGCTCAATTTTGGACAAAGCAGCAATTGCTCAAAACAACAATGCAAAAATGTTACTTGTGGCAAGTAAAGATGGTCTGGTAAGTGTCAGGAGCATAGTGCTGGGTTTTATGACGTTAAAAAGAAATTCCACCTGGTAGTTCAAAACCTTATTTGTGGCTAAATCGATTCAGGTTAAACAGGAGCTTTGGCATTGGACATACCAGTGAAGGGATGAATAACTGAGCTAGGTGAATGTTGAAACTTGCTGCCATGCAGCAAAACAACAAGGTCTCAGATTCTTGCAATTAACTTCCATATCCATATAGCAAGAAAGCTATAAAGAAGGGGAATGGGAGTCAGAAATTTTAAAAACATAGCTGAGACAGCGTCAATAATGCAAGTCAGCTTCACCCTGGATGGTGCCTTATGTGGTACATTTGGTTGATGCCCCTTTTATATTCTATGGTGTGCTGTCATATAGAATACCCGTAAGCATGCCATACAAAGCATAAAAAAAACTCAGTCCACAGGTATCCCAAAATAACCGATTAATGCAATGACTATTTAACATACTGTATAGGTATATGATAGAGAAAGAGAAGCTGAGCTCTGTGATATATAGGGTTATATGATAGAGGAGAGGAGCTGAGCTCTGTGATATATAGGATATATAGGAAGATGAGCTGTGAGGTTAGAGAGAAGCTGAGTTCTGTGATATGTAAGGTTATAGGATAGAGGAGAGAAGCTGTGCGCTGTTATATATATGATTATATGATAGAGGGAGAGGAGCTGAGCTCTGTGATATATAGGATTATATGATAGAGGAGAGAAGCTGAGTTCTGTGATATGTAGGTTTATATGATAGAGGGAGAGAAGCTGAGCTCTGTGATATGTACGATTATATGATAGAGGGAGAGAAGCTGAGCTCTGTGATATATAGGGTTATATGATAGAGGAGAGAAGCTGAGCTCTGTGATATATAGGGTTATATGATAGCGGGAGAGAAGCTGGGCTCTGTGATATATAGGGTTATATGATAGAGGAGAGAAGTTGAGTTCTGTGATATGTAGGGTTATATGATAGAGGAGAGAAGCTGAGCTCTGATATATTGGGTTATATGATGGAGGAAGAGAAGCTGAGCTCTGTGATATATAGGGTTATATGATAGAGGAGAGAAGCTGAGCTCTGATATAATGGGTTATATGATAGAGGAAGAGAAGCTGAGCTCTGTGATATATAGGGTTATATGATAGAGGGAGAGGAGCTGAGCTTGTGATATAAGGGTTATATGATAGAGGAGAGAAGCTGAGCTCTGTGATATATAGGGTTATATGATAGAGGGAGAGGAGCTGAGGTCTGTGGTATATAGGGATATATGATAGAGGAGAGGAGCTGAGTTCTGTGATATATAAGGTTATATGATAGAGGAGAGAAGCTGAGCTCTGTGATATAGGGTTATATGATAGAGGGAGAGAAGCTGAGCTCTGTGCTATTTAGGGTTATATGATAGAGGAGAGGAGCTGAGCTCTGTGATATATTGGGTTATATGATAGAGGAGAGGAGCTGAGCTCTGTGATATATAGGGTTATATGATAGAAGAGAGAAGCTGAGCTCTATGATATATAGGGTTATATGATAGCGGGAGAGAACCAGAGCTCTGAGATATTGGGTTATATGATAGAGGAGAGGAGCTGAGCTATGTGATATGTAAGGTTATATGATAGAAGAGAGGAGCTGAGTTCTGTGATATATAGGGTTATATGATAGAGGAGAGAAGCTGAGCTCTGTGATATATAGGGTTATATGATAGCAGGAGAGAAGCTGGGCTCTGTGATATATAGGGTTATATGATAGAGGAGAGAAGCTGAGTACTGTGATATGTAGGGTTAAATGATAGAGGAGAGAAGCTGAGCTCTGATATAATGGGTTATATGATAGAGGAGAGAAGCTGAGCTCTGTGATATATATGGTTATATGATAGAGGGAGAGGAGCTGAGTTCTGTGATATATAGGGTTATATGATAGAGAAGCTGAGCTCTGTGACATATGGGGTTATATGATAGAGGAGCTGAGCTCTGTGATATATAGGGTTACATGATAGAGGAAGAGAAGCTAAGCTCTGTGATATATAGGGTTATATGATAGAGGCCAGAGAAGCGGAGCTCTGTGAATATAGGGTTATTTGATAGAGAAGCTGAGCTCTGTGATATATAGGGTTATATGTTAGAGGGAGAGAAGCTGAGCTCTGTGATATATAGGGTTATATGATAGAGGAAGAGAAGCTAAGCTCTGTGATTGACAGCTTTTCCTGCATTCCTGTATTAGTGTGTGTACAGAGCAAAACTGTAAAATATTTCTGTTCTGTATCATTTATCGAAACCATCTAAGACAACTGTTCTTGCGATATAACACAGCCAATCAGAGCACAGCTTTCATATAGAACGCTGCTCTGGATGAATAAAAGCTGCATTGTGATTGGCTGTGGTGTTCAACAAACCCAGGTTTTCTCTTAGACATTTTTGATAATTTGGGCCCATGACACGTATGAAATTACAACCAATAAATACCTGAAAATCAGGAAATGCTGTCCAAATAGTGATGTCAATAATTCCTGCACAGACGTGACTTATCCCATGATTGTATGTTGTCTTCTGTCCGATTTGAGCTCTATGTGGCATGTGTACAGAATGTGTCCTGAACTTGCCTCTAACTAGGCCTTGGTAACAGGTGTAATGATGTTAATCCAGTATCATTCATTACAGCCTCCTCTGAAAGACAACAGAAGTGGATATGAAAGCCTTACAATACCCATTGCTTATGTGAAATATGGAGATATCATTGGCATGAAGCAGGTATGTATCACTTGTCCATGCTGGTATAGGAAATCTGCCCACTAAATGCAGCTCTTGCATCCAACTTTTCTGGAGAAACCATGATTTTGAGTTTCTTAATCTCCAAAGTTAATGACTTGATGAGGATCTGGCCTTCCCGCTATACACTGCTGCTTCAACCTTTACTAAATCTTGATGTCTTCCCCTGAAAATAAGACCTAGCGGAAGTCATTGCTGCAGCTCCCCATACACAGGGCCGTTCATAAGGGCAGGTGGAGTGAAAGGTGGAGAGTAGGGCCCTGGGACAATACAGGTTTGATAAAGGGGGCGAAGGACCTGTGCTGGGAGGTCATGTGACTGTGATGTCACTGCAGGTCCCTAATGCCTATCAATGTCCCAGGAGAAGAGAGGAGACAAAACATTTAAATGTAAGAGAGAGGGATGAGGGGGGAGAACAGACCAGTGATACTGACACGCACATCTCGCAGGATGGCTGATGGGGCATGCTGGAACTTCTAGTTCCACAAGTCCCAGCATGTCACATTTGCCATAAGTCACTGTAGCTGCCATAAAATGTCCTTTACATACACACATATATATATATATATATATATATATATATATGATATAATATATATTTTCACACACAACACTAGTGTAGAATGCTGGGACTTGTGGTTCTGTATTAGCTGCCTCATTCAGTTGATAAGGAACTACAAGTCCCAGCATGTAGATTCTACACCTATAGATTAATGAGATTAGTACATGTAAGTGACACGGAGGGGATAGTTTTTTATATACATGTATAGATCCCTGTGCATTGGCATCAGAGTCATCAATCTATGCAGAAAAAAAATCTCTCCTCGCCCTGTGCCGCATGGGGGATGTCCCTGTTCAGAAGGGACAGAATGAAAACCTCTCTCCAGTTCCAGCGCCGCGTCTCCCTGGTTTTCTGTTTCCATTTTGTCTCTTCTGGACATGGACGTCCCAGGCTGCTGCACTGCGCGAGGGTGGATTTTCTTTCCTGCATTGATAAATGACTGATGCACGTGCACAGGGATCTATGTTTGTATACCAAAATCCTTCCCAGTGTTACATACAACTTTAATCTGATGAGTCTATGGCTGTAGACTGTACAATGTGACGCTTTGCCCGTGTCGGCTCTTCCGATCACAGCCGGGCTCTCCCGCACTTCTTTAGCGTTGATCACTATACACTGCAGCCGCTCGCACATGCACCACCAGACTCTTCCTACAAATATGATGGGACTAAAGCTAACCTGGGCCGAGATGCTGCCATATAAGATTTTTTTATATAAAAAATGTATTCATGGAAAAATAAGACCTCCCCTGAAAATAAGATCTAGCTCATCTCTAGGAGCAAAAATTAATGTAAGACACGGTCTTATTTTCGGAGAAACAGGGTAGATATTAGCTATTGGTACCATCTTTCCTTCTACAATGTTTCCGCCTTCCATGTCTCCCTTTCTCTATCTGTGGTTTTATTTACTTTTATTTCTCAACCTTTTCTTTTGCTTTCTAATTCTCATGTTTGATCCTTCTGTGTGTTGAAGCTTTTACATATCACATTTTCTGCCTCTGTTTATTTGTGCATTAGAAAAAGTGCCCTATGTATGTATCCCCTGTAATGGAAGGCTGTGTATAGGCATTTTAGGCATTGGATAAGATATATTGCCCACAGGCTTCCATTGTGAAACAGATGTAATTTACATGGTATAAAGTAGTGTAATCTGATATGTTGCATTGCATGCTACAAATAATACAAAAGAGTATACAGGCCTGAAAGAGGCGTAATGGACACTCTTTTGGCCACAGTCAGATTGTGGATATGTCTGGCATTAAGGCTATGTTCACATGGCATAATTGCGGGACGTATTTCGCCCCGCAATTACGACGCGGGGGCGCTGGCAGCCTGCCAGCCCCATGGACATTCATTATTCTCGGCACGTATACGCCGTGAATAATTGACATGTCACTTTCTCCCCGCTCGGCGTATAATCTCAGCGGGGAGAGGAGACGTAATCCATAGTTCTCTATGAGAACTGTGGATTACCGTAATGATTGGGACGTATTTCGGCCCATATTTCGCGTCGTACTGCGCGAAATACGGGCCGAAATACGTCCCAATTTAAGCCGTGTGAACATGGCTTCTACCCTCGTGCTATATTGAAGGTTATAAAAGTAAATGAACGCTGCCATTATATAGTCCTGTCTGAAAGGACATGCTTTGCTTCTTTCAGTTTGTCGTGTACTTTTTTTTTCTGTTCCCTATCTTGGCCTTTGTTCCGGGTTTTTCTGGTTTTCACTTGTTCCAATGCTGTTATGAATAAGGAAGAAAAATGTTCACTACCCAGTAGTAAAGATCTAAAGTAATCCATGTGTCCTGCAGTGGTCCACAATATTAAAGGGTTTACATAGTTACATAGCTTGTAAAGTTGACAAAGACAGACGTCCAACCAGTTCAGCCTATTGTGCTGTAGTGTTGATCCAGAGGTAGAATCCAATTGTCCTCATTTTTGGGAAAAAAATCCTTCCCAACTCCAATCTGGTGATCAGAATAAATCCCTGGATCAACGACCCTTCTCCAGAATACTAGTCACTATAACTTGTTATATTATTACACTCTAGAAATGCACCCAGACCCTTTTTGAACTATGTTAGTGACTTCACCATGACAAGTTCCTCTGGCAGAGAGTTCCACAGTCTCACTGCTCTTACAGTAAAGAATCCCTTTCTATGTTTATGTAAAAACTTTGTCCAGTGTAAACAAATAGTTCCAAATAATACATCTCCCAAGGTTCGGTATTTCATTATGTTTTATGGACTTTCTGCAGTTCTCCATCAGCTGTTTGATGACAGAAAGCTCAGTAGTTGTTTGCCTCTGGACCAACAGAAAACAGCTTCCTGTTAAATACAGGAGATCATCTGTCCTAAGGGATTTGACCTTTTTTAACGCAGCCTTTAAAGTTTTAGTCCTTCGGTCCTGAATCCCAAGGCTTTCAACATGAGAGAGGCTTCATACAGCTCAAGCAATGCACAAAACAAGTACAGAAAACATCAAAGGAAAATGAAGGCAGACTCAGGCCAGTTATTTGAGATTTTTTTTTTCACTGGACAACCCCTTTCAGACTGCAAAAAAAAAAACCTGATTAGTGTTGAAGGAAAGGATTTAAGGGCCACGTGTATGAAAACTGTCTAGGTCTAAAATCCACTTTATTTCCCATAGCAACCAAACAGAGCGGCCCTCTATTTTTTCCAGAGCACTATATGAAATAAAAGGGGCGCTCTGATTTGTTGCTAGGGGAAAGAAAGTGAATTTTAGACCTAGACAGTTTTCATACATGTGACCCTAAGTCTTTGTATGTGACTATTTAATGCAGTTAAAAGCCTTAAAGGAGTTGTCTCCCTTCAGAGTTTCAGAGAATGCATGAATGAAATACTCTGTCACTTCCTGGTTCAGACTGACTCATTTGCATACAGCTCCTTGCTTGTACAGCTCTGTACTGTGCTTTCAGATGCTAATTAGATCAGATTAGCTTCTCAAACTACTAACAGGACTTCTATCTGATCCCCAAAACAAAAGCCTAATTACAGTTCTGTTTATTTTACATAAATCAAGCTTTTTACTGCTGAGCAGCACAGGACACTGCCTAGACCTGTGTGATGACATCACTCACTGTTATCTCATTGAACAAACAGCAGGGGGAGAATTGTTTACAGGTCCATTACTGAGGTAACTTAAATAGCCAGGGAGGTCATAATTCAATTGTATCTCCTTAGGGAAAACAGAGGAACAAAGCAATAAATTTGTAAAATGTCTATATTTTGTGTTCCCTGCAATTTTAAAGCTATTCTTTGTAGCGAGACAACCCCTTTAATTGAAAACCATCTATAAATTGTTTTCTTTTCTTGCGCTTTTTTAGGATGTTGGAAGTAATATTGAGGTAACGATGTATTCCCCATCACCTCCATTGTTTGATTACAGCATGTTGGTCATATTCCTTATCTCTGTGTTCACGGTGGCTCTTGGAGGCTACTGGAGTGGAGTATCAGAGCTGTAAGTGTAAAGAAAATTCATCCTTCTGTTCACATGTCGTGTCACAAGAGGAAAAGCACACATATGATACTTAATGTTAACTATTTATGTCACTCATTGTCATGCCCCTACTGTACTTTCACCTTTGGAAAATGTAAAGCTTACCTACACTAATTTATTATGGCGCTGCATACATAACAATAGCTGTAATGTAGACGTCTGTTATTGGAATCTATCTTTCATCTGCAGAGGATATCCACCAAACGAGCAAAAGCTAACACACAGATAGTGAGAACTATAGATAGAATTGGAGTTTACAATTTCCTTGTAGAACTTCATATTACAATCATGATGTTACAGAGATGAGATAAATTGGTGCAAATAATTGGACTTAGAAACCATATATAGCAGAATCCAAACCATATCGGATGAGAATGTTGTAAACGTATGTGGTGGATGTCAGCACATCTCTATATAGCTTTTATACAACAGGTCTGGATTTTGTCTGTATAGTGTCATACACCACCATATGCCCCTCATGTCTCAATGTGTATGTACACATCACTATATAGCAAGTAGAACTCTCAATTTGTTATACACCACAGCAGCAATATAGGAATCCACGCTAATATACCTTTACTCGAATGTAGTGTTATTTAACTAGGGCTTCCTGAGCCTTAAACAGGGGTATCTCAGGACACAGCAGCAACGGGACCTATCCGTTTTGCAAAATGGAAAGCAAATGGATTGCAGCCTACCCAAATATACTTTGCAAAGTAGTAAACCAATCTGAGGCAAAGTTTAGCACTGGACGTTCTAACATATAAAATATGAAAATAATTACAGCTGGCGCCTGCCATCAGCGGACAGTATCGGGAGATAACTCCGATCCTGGCCATTGAACTTATTAGATTCTGTGTGTAATGGGCCCTCAGTACCTAAACCGTTAAGAAAGCTGTGGCGTCCCCTTCTGCCTCCTGAATTATAATGTGTATTTTCTATTGAGGCCTATGGGAATCGCTTTCTTTCAGTTTTCAATGATTATTTCTATTCGGAATCTGTGTGGAATCTGACTAGAAATCCTCATTGTGCGGACAAAGCCTAACATGTCAGATTTGGCATATGTTTTGCTACAATATCGACTAAAATACATGTTAAGTCAAACAACAGAAAAGCATGGGAATGAGATTCAAGCAACCTAGTTCACATACACGGAAAATTGTCTGCTCTGATTTTTGGCTGCGTCTCTGAAATGAGAATCGGACCCATTAAATAACAATGAGGATAATCCTCTTATGATTATGCTGCATACCTTTGGTACATCCACGGCAGGAATCTTAGGCCGTGTTCACACGGCTTATTCCCGACGGATTTGTGCGCCGTATTGAGCGCACAAATCCGCCGTGAATAAGGGACGGGGGCGGGAGTGCGGCGGGGGCGCCGCCCCCGGCCCCATAGACAATGCATTGTTTACGGCGCGTCCGCGCCGTAAATAATGTGCATGTCACTTTCTCCCCCCGCGGCGGATTTGCCGAGCGGGGAGGAGCGACGGAATCCACTGTTCTCAATGAGAGCAGTGGATTACCGTAATGACTCCGACGGATTGGCGCCGTATTGAAGCGCAAATCCAGCGCGGAATACGGCGCCAATCCGTCGGCAAATAAGCCGTGTGAACGAGGCCTTAAGCGTCGACTTTGGAATTCCCAGATCTTCTATTAAAATATGTGTTGAATTTGCAATATGCCAATCTGGCCTGTGAACATACCTAGTGCTGAAGGTGTGCAGTAGACAGACTGGGAGAAGGAGGTCCTCTGTGTGTGTGTATTGTGTATAGGAGACATCATAGCAGCTAGTCTCTGCCCACGCTGGAGCTCAGGGAAAACTGACAATTAGAGATGAGACCTACAAAGAAGAAAATATACAAATCATGTTATTGCCAGAAATCCCGCTATTTCTTATGCACACACACGATGGCTTATCCTGAAAAATAAAAGACATGTAGACTTTGAATTTAGCTACGTTTTTAGGCTAAGTTCACACGGCTAATTGCAGGGCGTGCAGTACGTCCCGCAATTACAACGGGTGTCTGGGAGCTCGCGCCGAACTGAGCGTACTCCCGCGATGCGGGGGGGCTGACAGCCCGCCGGCCCCATAGACTGTCATTACTCGCGGCGCGTAAGCGCCGTGAATAAATGACATGTCACTTATCTCCCCGCGCGTCGTATTGTACGCCCGGGGAGAGGAGGCGTAATCCATAGTTCTCGCTGAGAACTGTGGATTTCCGGAATGACTGGGACGTATCTCGCCCATATTAGAGCGCAGTACGGCGCGAAATACGTCCCAATTGAACCCGTGTGAACATAGCCAAAAGGGACAAGAGCTGGAAACGTAAAACACAACATAGAGATTGTTATCCCGAGGTAGTTTATTATGTCTGGTTCCTATCTCTAGTACAAGATGGTAGAAAAAAATCTAATTAGAATATTGCCTTCTTATTGCAGGGAAGACTTAAGACCCTCTCAAAATACAGGGGAAAATGACGGAGGAAAGAAAAAAGATGAAAATGTGACATTCACTCCTTTTACAGTTATCCTGTTTGTTGTTATATGTTGCGTCATGTTACTTCTGCTCTACTTCTTCTATAAGTGGTTGGGTAAGTATCGTTTTGCTTTGTTTTGTGCTCATGTTATTTGTGTTAGGTTTTGTCTTAGGTTGGTATTGCCCTATTCCATCCAACACTTGGTGGCAAAGCCCTCTGGCCTTCTGAGGGTAATGGAAATAATTACATGAGCTTGGCTGCTCCTGTAGCATTGACTAAACTGGAGAGTCTTTGTCCTGTTCCTCTTTACTCTTATGTATACAGGGGGCACAGCACCTTCTATTTAGTGAACCAAAGTAGAATTTTAATGTCTATTGCAAATTTTTTTTTTTTTTTTTTTGTTCCTTGCTAGTTGAGAAATGTTGTGACAGTAAGAAAAGCCTTTTTAAATAAACGGCAATGCCTGGTGTTTTTTACTGTGGCTTTTTAAAATGTATTTTAGTTCGTGCCATTTTGAGGCATTTTTTTCTGTGTTTTTTTTCTGGCGCAAAAGATTAAGAAAAAAACAACAACTTTTTAAATATTTTGTATTTCCTAAAATCTAAGCACACTGTTTTTCTGCAAAAAAAAAAGAAACCCTGGAAAAGTAAAAACACTGAAAAAGCCCCACAATGGGGCACATTAACAAGGTAGATGTGCCAGAAATTTGGCGCGGCTAGTGCCATGAAGTAAACCAACAAGGTGTGAAGTTAGATTAGACAGTTCTAACATGCGGCAGATTTATCAACACTGGGATATATGTGACGCATTATAAAACGGTCTAGTCTAACGTTACACTAAGGGCCACATGTATGGAAACTGTCTAGGTCTAAAACTCACTTTCTTGCCCATAGCAACCAATCAGAGCGCCCCTCTCATTTTTTCTAGAGCACTATATGAAATGAGAGGGGCGCTCTGATTGGTTGCTATGGGCAAGAAAGTGAGTTTTAGACCTAGACCATTTTCATACATGTGGCCCTAAAGTAGACAGGATTGATAAATCTGCGACGAGGGGTAAAATCAACTTAAGGGCATGTCCCCACTGCACGGGTTTTCCGTCGGGCGGTTTTTCCGCCCGCGGTCTGGCCACAAGACATTGAGCAAGCACATTCTTCCGTCCGGTTTCCGGACAGAATCTGTGCATCTCAATGGGAGGAGGGAGGGCTTTTCTCCGCTCATCGTGGAGAAAAGCCTTACCCCCCTCCCCCCCCCCCTCGCACCCCCACACGGCCGTGGGGACGGCCGCAAAACAGGACAAATACCGGCCGGCAAACCGGCCGGTATTTGTCCTGTGCCGTGGAGAACGCGCCCTAAGGGTAGGTTCACAAGGCATGTCTAATACGTTTTCAAATACGTAAATTAACACATTGAAATCAGTCCGAAATCTGTTTCCAAAAAACGTATCCAAAAGAGCATCTGTAAGGCGTATTTAGATATGTATTTGATGAGTATTTGGATACGTTTTTCAGATATGCATTTAACTACATTTTCTTTTAAATAAACCGACATTAACAGGCATAACACAGTCATTCAAATTTGGACCCAATGCATATTTTAGGCACGTAAACGCATCTAAATACATGCCAGAAAGTGTGATACATATTTGGATGCATTTTTTTAGCCTCCAAAAACGCAGCCCATTGTTTCCTATGGGAATTTTACATGTGTAAGATGGATCAAGTATTGACATGTCACTTCTTTGTACGCGTCCGAAAAACGCAATACAATTACGTATGTAAGATCTGTATCGTGTGAACGACAGTATGTGTTTTACATTGAAATCAATGAGATCTGACTGGAACATTGTTAAATACGTATTTTGGTATGTAACGTACCAAAATACGAATTTCAGATACGACGTGTGAACATACCCGAAGAGGTGCAAGTTGTCTCTTTCATTAATGTACATTGCTTAATAGTTACTAAAGAACATACCACTTTACACAGCCTTTATATCCGTGTTGTGCTTTAGATTCAGATCAGGACATAGTATATAAAATGGTGCCACACACTTATGAAGCTGTGTGGGTGCTCAGTGGAAAGTCCAATATTAAGATAATCCACGGCAGTCCTTGAGTAGTGGTAATAGGTGTAAATTTTCACCTATTACCACTACTCAAGGAGTGCCGTGGATTATCTTTATATTAGATTCAGATCAGTGTCAAATTTGACCCCAACCGCGGATCAGATTTTAGTAAAAATTGCTAAAAAGTCAACCCAAACCTTATGCTGTGTGATTATGTTTTTTTTTAGTGGCTTTTAAAGATCAATTTACCTGAAGACCCGAGTCCCTCCTAGCTACCGGTGCAGCGTAACTTCTGGTCCGACATCACCTTGTCACTCAAGTCATGTCTTCACTTCTGGTCAATGTCACTATTGTCAACCAGAAATGATGCCGTACCTGGAACGATGAGGTGATATTAGATCAGAAGCTATGCCACATCGGGAGCAATGAGGTTCCTGTGGGAGGTCAGGCAAATAGCTCAGGGCCTATTCAGGCAACATTATTATTCATGAATCGACTGACGTTTCTTTTCTTTCCAGTGTATGTTATCATTTGCGTGTTTTGCTTGGCATCTGCGTTGAGCATGTTCAACTGTCTCTCTGCGTTGATCCAGTACATCCCATATGGAAGATGCAGGTGTGTCTTTAAAGTGTATACTTTTTTTTTTTTTACACATCCAGGCTTGGTGTATGTACAATGTATTCATTTGCTGTTCTTTGCTTTTCACAGAGTTTCGTGCTTTAGTAAAAGTGCAGAAGTGCGACTCGTCTTCCTGGCTGCCTTTTGTGTAGCTGTGTCTGTGACCTGGGCAGTGTTTCGGAATGAAGACAGGTACTGTGTGGGATGATAGGAACTGAACAATATTTTTAAATGCACGTGGCACATTTTTTCGGATCCTATTAATAGCCTGTACTTGCTGCTGGTTCAGCTGTCAGCGGAGATAAATATGTAAATGCATGTGTGTTTGAAGTGGGCACATAGTGTGCATAGCTACACTGTGCTCCAGATTTGATATGCTTGTTCATTTATTGCTGTTAGGTGGATATGGATACTTCAAGATATTCTGGGGATTGCATTCTGCCTTAACTTTATTAAAACTTTAAGAATGCCAAATTTTAAGGTAAGAAAAGTACCTGAATCTGCATTCTGTTTTAGCAAAAAGTTAATACAAAAAGTAAATGTAAAGCTTTGTGTACATAAAGTATTTTTTTGTTTCTGATATATCAAAGAGATATGTCAGACAGTGGTATTAGTGGGGTTAAGGTGCTGAGATCCCGTATTGATAAAAGAAGTAAACATGGGTTTCATTAACTCCTTAACGACCGTCCACCGTCTTTTGACGGCGGCCGATGCGGGTCGTTCATCTGCAGTGACATCTTTTGGCGTCGCTGCAGACATCGGAGTTTGCAACGCCTGGCGCCGCAATTGCGCTGGGATCGGGGCTGTGCTATACAGCCCTGATCCCAGAGCATGTCCTGCGAGCACCGTGGAGCAGAGGAAACCTCCGCAACCCGATGCTTTAACCCTTTGATTGCGGCGGTGCGTTACCGCAGTGCAATCAAAGGGTTTCCCCTGCTCTATCGGGTGATCGGAACGCCCGGTGACCCGACAGAGCCCGGGGGACGGCTGCACAGTCAGCCCTGGGGACCTAGAGTGGCCCCAGAGCGGTCTGTGTATGAAGTCAGTGACCAGGGCACACTGTGTGCTGTCCAGATCACTGCCTGTGTCAAAGTGACACAAATTAGAATGTATTTGCTTATTTGAATATGATAATTAATTAATAATTGTAAAAAAAAAAAAAAAAAAAAATGTAAAACAGTTCTCCCCTTCATGGGAGTCAAAAAAAAGTTTTAAAAAAAAACAGAAAAAGTGTAAAAAAAAAGAATAAAAAAATAAATAAATAAATATTTAGTAAAAAAATTGTGCATAAATTACACACCCCAAAAAACCTACACATATTAGGTATCCACATGACCGTAATAACCTGCAGAATTAATATAACACGTTATTAAGTGTGAAATGTGAATGGTGTAAAAAAAAAAAAAAAAATTTTTTTTTTTTTTTTTTTAAAAATACTGCAATTATTTATAAGTGAACTTAAACTATTCCCCCATAAAGTACAACTTGTCTAGAATAAAACGAGGCCTCATCCAATTGCGTCATTGAAAAAATAAAAAAGTTGCAACTGTTGAAACGCAAGGAGGCAAAATCTAAAAAAATGTTCTGGTCATTAACTACTTTTCAGGCGTTCGGCTTAAGAGACTTTTTTTATTCTGCTAAGCCTGTAAAAGGAAGGGCTGAGATGTAGTTGTTCCCAAAGAGAAAATTCTATTTAGAAATGCACTTAAATGGATTGTCCCACCTCCCTAGTTTGCCTCCACTTTTGCTTCTTGCAGTTCAAGCTAGACGTTGGAATGACGACATCACTCTGCTGGCTTGAACGTGCGTGCTCCTGACGCTGCTATACCAGCATTGAAAGCTAAAGCTAAGTGGCGTAACACGGCCCACAGAGATGACATGGAGAAGTGCTCCAGGACATCTGCGTGTGTTCTGGAGCACTTCTTAGTAAATTCACACTGAAATGAAGCCAAGGTCATGGCCAATGGCACAGTGACGCAATAGGCAGTATCCTAGGCAATGAGCAGTACACAAGCATGATAGGACCTTAGGAGTAACAGGTGACAGAACAATTTTTGAAAATTTAGGTGTATTTTACTCCTAAGGCCATTTGTTGAGGTGGGGGGGGGTGCACCTTTGAATTCTGGATGATGCTTGCTGCTTGTAGTATATGTCGGAATAAGGCTTGGTTCATATCTGGGCTGTAATTTACACTATCTGCTCTGACAAAGGAACAGGAAAATAAAAAATGATGCCAGATCTAATTCATGATAGACACCAAAAGTGCCTGATGAACCTCATTGACTGCGTTTGCGTCCATTGGAGTTTCTGTCATGGTGTCCATCATTTGAATAGAAAAAATAGTGCTGCATGCTGCACTATTTTTACTCTTGTTTTTTACGGCATCTATGACTGAAGCTATTACTATTCTTACATTCCAGGGTAAACTAGTTGGAACATGCAGTTTACTGTAAACCATGTATGTGGGGGTAAATGGTGCTAGCTACTTGCAGAATGTTAAAATAGCAGAGAAAGAAGGCTTGTACTATAATGGCTCTAATTATGCACTTAAAGTACAGTATGCAAACAGTAAGACCCAGGCTAATAGGCCACAGTGGCTAAAAATAGATATTGCACTGATCTAAATATAACGAGATGGAAAGTCATATAAAAGTCACACAATAAGAGTAAGGAACAGTTTTATATATCTATATATATATCTATATATATATATATATATATATATATATCAGTACTACCTATATCAGACAAAATAATGGTGAACAGTTTCCACGTCAACTAACTTCCATTTTATCCTGTGGCTTCTGGGAGTGCTGGAAGTAGGTCCTAACTCCTTTTATCAATATCAAAGTTGACTGTATTATGTTAGAAAAGGGTTGGACTTAAAACCAATGATCTTAATGAATCTTACCTACTGTGTTTTTATGGATACTAATTACAATAGTTTCTAATTCTCCTATTAATACCCTAAATATTGCTTCTATATGTTTTACTATCAAGAGACGTGCACTTATCCATCTTCTATTATTGCCGGCATGTGTCATTCTCCTAGGCCTCTTTCTATTGTACGATGTATTTTTTTGTGTTTATTACTCCATTTATTACAAGGTATGTAAAAAAAAAAAAAAAAAAAGTAGATGTGTTTTGGCAAAACAGAAATTTCCCTATATCTACATGGAAACACATGGATACACTTTAATAGTGTTCCTATCTCACTCATCGATAGGATATACCATCAGTGTTTGATATTACGGACCCCTAAAGTCTCCATTCAGAAGTAGTTTGTGCTTGTGCACAAGTCCCCATTCTGTTCTATAGGAGTTCCAAGTGTAGTTGGTTGTAATGTATCTAATTGCTGGGGGCAGCCCTACTTAGCTAATTACAGGGATAGCTCTATCTGGCTAATTACTGGGGAGAGCGCTACCTGGCGAAATTACTGGGGACAATCATTTCATACATGGTGGCACCAAGTCCTCTAGTCGCTGCTCTTTGCTATGGTTGTATGTCCTGGTTAATGAAGGGGCATCACTTGCTGCATTTCCCACCCTAGGCTTATACTCGAGTCGGTAAGTTTTCCCAGTATTTTTTGTGGTAAAATTAGGTGCGTCAGCTTATATTCGGGTCTTCTTATACTCGAGTATATACGGTATTTTTTTTCATTTTATATTCTATTCTTGATTTTAAACTCTTATTTTCCTAATTTTACTGAACAAACTAAAAAACTACTATGACACAGTACAGACTGGTCTTTGTTTAATATATTTTGACCAGATTGAAAATGTTTGTGTTTTTTTAGTGTCAAAATATTTTGTAGGGCGTTCTCGCCATGTTTTAGAAAGCTTGCTCTTAACAGCCAGCTTCAGGTGCCCATTTGTCAGCAGGTCTAGAGCAGTGATTTGGTATTCAGCTCTGCTATTCCTAGTTGAGCCTTTTAGAGGGACATTGGTGATGAAATGGTCTAAACAGTAAGGCAGAAGGCTTCAGAGGTCTAAAGGGATAAAGTTTGACAGTAAGAAACCTAGATCGGCTCCTTTGCTTTAGATCAGATATAGCCAGGAGTGATCTCACCATCTGACCAGGGCTCTAGAGCAGAGAGAGGTGAGCGGTAACCTAGGGAAGACTGTGTACACAGGCAGATGATAAGAACTGTTATAATTCTGAAGGGAAGCAAAATCAGAACAGCAATGTTTTTGGTAAAAGTCTTTTAGCTATCTTTTTCTACACCTCTAAAGCTAACCAATGAGATGGGAATATTCCTTTAATTCTTTTTTAATGGATTTTTACAGAATGGCCAGAGCATCATGATAGAAGTGGCAGCTGGACCATCAGGAAGTACCGAAAAGGTATGTACTTCAAATCACTGAAATCAATGATTTATACAAGTTTCAAGTAGATTGTATTCCTGAAGAATAGCATTTATTATTGTCTGGTAATTAAGGCCCGTTAAACATGTGCATTGGAGGTTCTGTTCGGAGCCTACGTTGCAGATTCTTTCAAAAATGACGGAAGAAATAGTGCAGCATACTGGGTTATTTTTTCCATTTAAACACCATGATAAAAAACCAACGGACTTCATTGTAATCAATGGGGTCTGTCAGGCACCATTTGGTGTCTGTCGTTCAATTGATCTGGTCTCACTGTTACGTTCAGACAGATTAGAAATAGCAATGCAGGTGTGTTTGCTACTGAGCAGCACTTTAGAGTAGAGAAGAATTAGTTCACTAGCAGTTTACTAATTTAACTGGTAGAAAATGCTCCCCTTTAAATTAAAGGCTGATTTAACAGAGTGCTATAGACTTCAGTTAATGAAAATGCTTGTGCTTGCCCTCCTCTGTATCTTCCGTTTGTTGATGGAGGGAAGTAGAGTTCTGGAATTCACGTAAAATTTCCTCACTATGACCACTGCTGGTGAACAGCAACTAGTGCAATCCTATTAAAATATATAGCTTTTCTCTAAGGCTCTGTCTACACTGCACAGGAAAACGGCCGTTTTTCGTTTTCTGAAAACGCTGGAAAAACGACTGTAATCATCTCCCATAGACTTCTATTGTAAAGCCCTCCTGCTGTCTCCACTGAGCTTCTTTTTTTTGCTCGTTTTTTTTACTGGTTGTATTTTGCAACATGCTCTAAAAAACGCCAGAGCAGGGCAGAAAATTTACTACAGGAGTCTATAGAAAGCCCTGGACGTCTTTTGGCGCGTTTTCGAGGCGTTTTTTGCCGCGATTTTTCAATGAAAACCCTCCCAGGAGACCCAAGTCCCACCTATAGTGGGTGTTAATAAAGGTTATATCTTATCAAGTTTGCATACAAGTGTCTGATGAGTCCTTTTTTGTACCTTTTGTAATAAAATGATCACGCTTTGGTCGCTAACGATTTTTGCGCAATTCATATTTTTTAGCTAAAAAGGGTTTTTTACAGATTTTGGCATCAGAATCTGTTTTTTTTTTTTTTTGTTTTTTTTTACAGATTTTGATGCTAAAATCCTTTTCTAAACATATTTTGGCGCTAATAAAGTTATCTCGCTACTGACGCTGAAAATACGGTTTTTACAGATTTTGGCACTAATAACATGTCGCTTCTGCCGCCAAAAATGTTTTTTTACGGATTTTGGCGCAAGAATCCGTTTTTTAACATTTTTTGGCACTAAAATAATTTTTTTTACAGATTTTGGCGCTAATAACGTTATCTCGCTTCTGACGCAAGAAATACGTTTTTTTTTACGGATTTTGGCGCAAGAATCAGTTTTTTAACATTTTTTGGCACTAAAATAATTTTTTTTACAGATTTTGCCGCTAATAAAGTGATCTCGCTTCTGACGCCAAAAAATAAGTTTCTTACATTCGGCGCCAGAATCCGTTTATTTATGACTTTTGGGGCTAAAATCCATATCTTTACAGATTTTGCCGCTAATAAAGTGATCTAGCTTTTGACACCAAAAAATAGTTTTTTTACGGATTTTGGCGCCAGAAACCGTTTTTTACGGATTTGGCCGCTAAGATCAATATCTTTAAAAATGTTGGCGCTAATAAAGTGATCTCGCTTCTGACACTAAAAATATATTTTTTTACGGAATTTGGCGCTCCAAAAAACGCTTCAAAAAAAGCGCCAAAAATGCTCAAAAAAAACGAAAAACGCACCAAAAACCCCCCGTTTTTTCAGCTGCTTTTGACAGGCAGTGGACAGAAAACTCAGTTTCATGAACGTTTTTAGTAATTCGTTTTAAGGTCGTTTTTTTGTCCACTGCAGTGTAGACATAGCCTAAGGCTGAGGTCACACGGCTTATAGCTGTCCAGTGCCTACTTTGAACAGCGCTCTGGCCCAACTCTCATTCATTCTCACTTTCCCCTCTCTTCACTCTCACCCTCACTTCTTTCGGGCACTTAGTGTGCGCCGGGGAAAATCATAGCACTCTATGAGTGCTATGATTTTACTGTACTTGCGGGGCGTACGTCGGACATAATTTTGCGCCGAAGTACGCCCCCCAAATACGTCATGTGAACACCCCCTAATAGTCCCCGAAAGTATAATCCATATGCTAGAAAAACATTCCAAATAAAATCTATTGCTCTCTATCACAAACCATTCTCAGAAGAAGTGTGTTTATATAGCAAACCGCATCTGCCAACTTTTAGTGGTCAGCTTCCATTAGTGTCACACTTTTCCTGGAGACTACTTAAAAATATAGTAGAGCATTTCTCCCTAAAACAAGCAAATCTCTAATAGAAATATTTTTTCCCATCCGTTTGAAAATGAATTCAGCCCAGTGATATCTATTTGAAGTAAAGCTGCAGAAAATGTAGCCACTATACCAGATCTGACAGCAGTTAACACCCTTCATTCTCAGAATCCTTCATGGTCGATTTATACAATAACGCAAACCCCCTCCTCCATATGTATCTATGCCTAATTTGTCAGATATGTTGATACTAGGAAAGCTTACTGACAATTATGGTGATTGCTGTAATGGCCACCATTATTGGTATCACTAAGTTCTCCAGATCACAAGGCATTATGGGAAAGGAGCTGGAAAGCTCACTGCGCCCCTTAAGGTTTAAAAATTTCCAATTTCTTTATTCACTACGGAAAAGCAAAAGGGAATAATGGGTTCCCAATATTGCTTTCCGGTTTGGGGGTTTTTTTGTTAAGGGGGCTACAAGTGTTTTATCACCTTTTAGGGCTTTCTAGTTTCCCATGGACCGACTGTGTTTCTCCCTTTTCCCCTGCGTTTGTTCTATCTGATAGCAGGGGGTGATGTCTCAACGGTCATGGCCAGCGTGAGAAAACTGATCTTTAGACAAAAAGCGTAAATTTTGTTTACTTTAGCTGAGGCCCCTCCCGACCTCAGAGAAGGTAATTTAGCTAAATTGTGATAAACAGAGAAGTTTTTGAATACAGGGGGCTCTATGCTAATTACAGACAGCTTGACCAGGAAGTGACAGAGCAAAGCAGCATTATTTCATTCATGCATCCTATGAAACTTTGAGATGAGACAACCCCTTTAATCCTTTAATACCTGGAGATGCTTGAGCACTCATTTCTAGGATAAATTTCACCTTTTGGTGAATTCTTATGCTAAATTCTAAGGGTTTGTTTATTTTTTAGTGTGCCCAATTT